>CM023102.1:16280920-16522646 GCA_013103745.1 Gardenia jasminoides | reverse complement strand
TTACGTATTGCTATTCAACTAAACAATAAACCCCTACTATAAATCACTTTTAATTCAGCCCTTAATCACTCTGTATCAACATTTAACTTACGTGGTATTCATCCTTACATTCCAGCAAGACAACTTAACTCAAGGTTCGAATTTCTACCCCTAAAACGCGTTTTTTTTCTCATTTTCTCTGTGATAATTGATACAAAAAGCGCAAATTTTAAAATAAGATGAATGGAATGCTGAAAATCTACCTGAAAATAAATATAGAGTTAAATTAAGTTTTTCTCAAAATGAAATAAATTAAACAAATAAATAAATAAATAAATTGAATTTTCATTTAAATTTTCCAAAAAACATCCCCAAGTATTGATTCAAGACTTTTATCTATAGTACAAACTTTAGAGTGATATTTGAGTAGAAATGTACTTTGATTATTGTATAGGTGAGAAAAGTTGGGTTTATGAGATTTCTCAAGGAGAGAACTTGTAGGTGTAACCTTCACTTATAAAAGCATTCTTAATTGGTTGAGTGAACTTTCAATTACATCTAGTAGAGGATTAACTAGAGAGCTGTAAAACTCATTGACTCAACCAAAAGTTTTTAGAGTGAGAAAGGAGTGAGTATAATAACCTGCATTTTTCTAGACCTTCAGCAAAGATTATTGACTTTGAAAAGTCATAATTGCAATAGTGACTTTTCATTTGAAGGGAATATAATTAATATACATGACTTTAATGGCAATATAAAGAAATGAGATAATGGGGTATTTTAAATAAAAATATTTTTAAAGGAAATTAACTTTAATAAAATAAGTAAGGTTATATTACTTAAATATATTTTAGCCGAATGGTTTTACCGACAGTGAATTGGTTTGCTTCTTTGAAAAAAAATGTAGTTGATTTCCTTTAAATATTATTGACTATTGCTTCAATTAAATAGTATGTTTTGATTTTATTTGATAAAATGATGTAAATATTATAGTCATGATTTTCCTAGAGATAAAGAAACTTTTGGTGGTCAACTAAAATGATTTTCTCAATAGTTACAACGAATGATTTTAAAATTTGTTATTTAATTGTTTAAGGTAAATATTTTGGATTGTAAATATATTTAACATAGAAATCAATTCATGAAAAAATATTTTCCAAGTACAGGTTTTGTCTTAAAGAGTAATTGTTTAATGAAATAATTCTTGTATTTTTATTAGTGAAAATTGAATTTTAATAGTCTAAGTATTTATGTATTTATTCAAAAAATAATATTATGGAATGTGCAAAGATTTTCTTCTAGTAGGAAGGATTTTTCTATATGGAATATTGTTGTTGCTAATGCAAAAATTTAATAAGCTGAAAGTGTTTAAGAAAAGGGAGCAAAGTAGGGTTGTTTGACGCCTTAAATTTTGGATAGCAATATATATTAAAAAACTGGATTTATGAAGGAAAAGAAAAGAAGGAAGGAATTTTTGGGAATTAAGAAAAGAATTTGGACAAGTTTATAGGTTGTATTCAGTAAGGTCGACATCCCAGTGTCAGACTAATTGAAAGGAATATAAAAAATTTAAAAATATATAAAAAAAAAAGAAAACATAGTCCAAGAGGAATTTGTGTCGCTGTGGTCTCTAATCAATACACTAGGGTTGGAGGATTAAAGTCATGAACTTATTAAACTCAGGAAAAATTGTGTATTGTGTGTGAGGGAGAGATGGGAGGTTTTGCTATGAGTAAGGAAGTTTGGAACAACAAATTGAACAAGAACAAGGGAAATCAAGAAAACTTGGAGTATGTATTTATCTACTTTTGGAAATTTAAGAAATTATGACTTATGATTTTATTTTGGATATTAGATAAGCCATTGAGTAATGTGATCTTGTCATATTGATTTGTCTAAGATGACAAGTACTGAGAAAATCAGATTTAAAAGAATTTAAATGTCAAAGTTCAAGAAAGACCAGTCAAGATTTTCACTGGTTTTAAAAGCGAAATTCTGGAATTTATTTGTAACACTAGTCATTAATTTTCTATGAAATTTGCAGAATTGTAGTGTTTTATGTCTGAGTATGTGCAAATTTTTATGGAAAAATTAGTCTAAGTTAAGGTATTATTTTCATTATGAAACCTGACTTACCATGACAGTTTTGCATACGAGCTGTGTACCATACCGACTTTTGGAATTTAACGATATACTACAATCATGCTAACATACAATATTTCTTCTCTTCCTTCAAAAAAGTGGGCAGCCAAGATATTGAAGAGACAAAGTCCGATCATATGAGAAGTCAACCGTCTTGAGTCAAGTGCTATGATCCAAAATAGCAAATAAGTTTTGGACATATTAACTTTTTGTCTAGAATTTCATTGATACATGTCTAGAAAATCCATCAAATTCTTCAGTGATCTTCTGTCTTTCCTTGTGAAAACAATGACATCATGCCCAAAGTTAAGGTGTGATATTGAATCATTACTACAAGGAACAACATAAGGAGATATACGATCAGTAAAGTTTAAGTGAATTAAATATCTACTTAACGTTTTAGAGATAAAATAAAGAGATGAGATGCAAAGAGTCACCTTTTTCAGTCACCTATTAGCTTGGAAGAATCCATATATTTGGTCATTGATAAGAACCGAGAACTAGCTAGAAGCTGAATTAATTATTGATTATTAGATCAATAACTCTTGAATGAAAATAAAACTTTTGAGCAACAAAGAAAGGAGTATGAAATTTGATCAAATGCTTTTATCATGTCTAATTTCATGATTACATTACCGCCACCACTTTCTTATCGATGGATTAAAGAAAGTCCTGAGTTAGGAGAATATTGTCAGCAATTTCCCCTCCCTAAATAATAGTAGACTGCAATGGTACTAAAGTCTTTAGACAATTAAAAAAGAATACCGTAAAACTGTGAGAGCCCATGTAGCCCACACTCACCAAATGCACATGTACGTGTCATGTGAATAGACGACCATTTTGTCTTGTTTTGATCGCATTCATTGCATTTAAAATGTGGATTCTTGCCAAAATTTTAAAGTGTTTGTTGCAATTTATTGTTAAAAGATTATCAAACACCTTTCAAAAGTGTTAAAAAACATAAAGGCAACGTATGAACATGCCTAAACTTAAAGACCTAAATAAACTATATTTTACACCGAAGCCCTTATTAAAAGCTTAAAGGCCAACCGAAAGTCTTGTCTTGAATCCCCACATTTATATGAAAGTGCAGCCAAGAATGTTTAAGCCTTGAGTTGTCTTAAAAACTTTATCCAAGAAGCATGACACACACTTGTGATACTTATTACGCTAATTCCCAGCTATTGGACTAGGCAGCAGCTTGAGCCTTGTCATGTTTGTTCCTTTGATCCCTATTTCATGCTCCTCGCTTTTTTAGTTTATAAATACAAGTAACTTCAGCCATTGCATCCATTTAGTTGCCCCCTCTCTGTTTTTTGACGAAATTCAGATGAAAATAGCCCACAAAAAACACCCACAACCCTAGTTCACAAATTAGCCATAGATTCAAAAAACAAAGTATGAAAAGCTCTTGAACTTGGGTCGATTCTTGTTAATTCTAGGTATCTCTTGTCCAATCTTGAACGTTAACACTGTTTGAGTGTGGCTTCATTGAACAATTTGACGTCCACTAATAATGAGAAATTTAATGACGTCAAATATTATAAAGGATAAGTTCAAGTGAATTCTGCAATATTAAAACATTGCAATCGAATACCTTAATAAGAATGAATACAGAAGAAAACATTCCTCCTCCGGTAAGGTACAGTTGGATTTGTCATCTCAAAACAATGGCAACTGATAAGAAAATTGACAGTCTAGCAGACCGACTGAAATATAAGTTAACGAAAGATCATCATACTGCCCTCGTCACAATCGTACACAGATTGTCATTTGCCATAGTTAATCAATATAATACCTTATAAATCCTTCTACTACCAAATTTCACAAATAACATTGGCTAAGCGTTCTATAAGTATCAAACATTTCAATCGAACGACCAAACAATAAAATCATACTATTATCACCGCACCGGACCATCAACTACAACCACCACCATCACCGAAGGAGCAGGTCATCTAACACTGTTGGGGACTGCTCAGAAATAATCGTCAAACACCAATCATACCAATCAGGTTGACGCATCAGCCGTAAAATTAAACAAGACGAAGGACGCGATGTACCGTCATCAAAAGTCAATCCAGCCCGCCATTGTTAAATAAACCTGGGCCGAGTGCCACTGACCGACATCACAAACATTACAAGGCAAAATCTGCGATAATTAACGAGTAATTAAATAAGAATCCCACCGTTGTCACAACGCGCTATCCACCACCAATTTACCATCACCCACCTACGCAGTAGCTCAAGAACAATAATTACGACCAGATGTTGACAATGGACACATGCCAAAGGCGTATCAGCATTACAGCATTTACTGGGACAATAGGTGATTAGGGGTACCCGCATGCCTATTTAAGCTTGTCAGAAAATTTCTACCACAATTGGCATCCAACTTGTTCCGAACATCCCAAACCCATTGGCGACGGTTGACCTTACCTCCAAGCCTAAAGATCGTAATTAGGTCGAAAGCACGTTAACGCAACCCAGGGTACTAGAGGACTTGCCTACAGTAATAATACCGCCATACTTGCTTGAAATGTACTTGTTCAGTGTAAAGCCGTGAAAAGGAGCAACGTGACTTGGGAAGACTTGGGAAACCATCAGTAATTAAAATTGGGATTTATATCCTTTAACAAAGTTGTTATCAAGTAATTGTCCATAACTAGTGGAATACATGACTCACATACCCATACATTACCCTGCTATACATTATAGTTTCGGCAATGATTTGACTGCTACATGAACCCGCATCTGTTTACATGATCAGGTTTACCATTCTTATTGGGAAATACTACATGCTTATCTACCGTTTATCGGACACTTACTAAGCATTAGGCTTACCCCAATTTTCTCCTCCAGGTTAAAGCTTGATGGTGATCGAAGTTTTGCGGGATAAACCTCTCACCTGTATTTTGATATACTAGGTACTTGTAAATGTTGTTACAACTCAGGTTTAATTTAGTTTTGGGTTTGTAAAGTGAGTATGAATAAGTTTGAATTTTCTTAAGCATGAATTGTGTTATTTTATGGTATGTACCATAATTGGCTAAGTGATTGCTTGAGTCTGCCAGAGTGTGCATAGTCCGCTAACCCTTCCGGGTTCGCTCTTGGGGAAATTACGCCCAATGGTAATGTAACTTAAAATTTAAGATATCTCTGAGTGGAGATTTGTCACCTAGCCAGCTTGTCTTATTAGAGTTGATTTGCTTGAAGGCGCCTCAAACATGAGTTCTTTAAACCTACTTGGTTTCAAATTTCCAAATCATTTGGTTTTAACTTTCTAAACTCGTTTTGTTTTAATTTCTAAACCCATTTTGGTTTAAAATTCTAACCTCATTTGGTCTTAAATGTAGGAAATGGATGGAGAGGGGAAGATGCAAGATCAGCCAACCCTAAGAAGTGCATGCCCATGATCAAATATAGATCCACCCGAGGCGCCCCAGGCTATATTGGAGCCCATCTAGCAAGACCAAAGATGTGTGTGTGCTGGACGAATTCACCTACCCAAATGACGTGGTTCTATCTGGTATTACGAAAGGAAGAGTCGGCTGCATCAGGTCCAAAGGCTTGAGACCTTGCGTGATTAAGGGAACCTCGTAGAACGCTAGGATAGCAGAGTTGGAGGCTATTTGTCATCACTTTCGTGACTATTTGCTTGTGAGATCGCATCGAGAATATTCTGGCCGAATTTTAGATGCTCATGGAAGAGGTCATGGAACATACCGATAGAACAGGTACTGTGAGACCCACATATCGAAGCAGCCATCTGAGTCCATGAAACTAGGAACCCAGAGGATAGTTCTTGAATCGCAATCTCGGCTTGATCCCGATTTTATAGCTTTGAAATGATAGAAAAGATGCCTAGTGGTGCTCCTGTACTTTTGTTGTACAAATTGTATATATGATTGATCTGTGCTGCTCTGCTTGCCTAAGGCAGCAGTTATGTGTAAATCATGTTTTGTCACCCGACAGCCATTGTAAATCATGTTGTGTCATCCAATGTAAATAAAGTGTATGTTTTCAAGTTTGTTTACCGTTCATCAGAAATTGTCTAAAATGTCCATTTTCTAAATTATGTTTTATACATATGTACGTAGACTGGCATGGAAGAAGAGGGTCCCCGTTAAGAGGCATAAACGCCTCGCGACCATGAAGGCAAAACCTCCACCGCCCAAGGGAACCTGAACTAAGTGACCCTAAATAGACCCATATAAAGCCTTGCATAGGGTAACCGATTTACTAGCAATTGTGACAAACCAACAAGGGAAAAGTAGGTCGAGGAAAGAATCTGAAACGTTGAGGACCGAAGCCTTAGAAAGATTCCAAAGTTCTCTGCCCTAAGTTTGTCGGAGAACCAAACCTGGCGAAGCGGAATGGTGGTTGGAGAATATAGTGAATATTTTTGAGACTTTGAACCCGAGAAAAGGTCGGTTACTTTTACCGTGATTCCAGGTTTGAAGGTGCAACAAGGAATTGGTGGAATGTGATTAAGGAAAAATGGAATAGGGACGGCACGCCAAGGACCTAGGCCAACTTTACTAGGAAATTTAATGAAAAATATGTTCCACCCCTGGTCCAGGAAAGAAGGGAAGATGAATTCATTAGGCTACAGAAGGAACTATGAGCGTTAGAGCAGTATGAGGCACAGCTCACTGCTTTTCCAGATTTGTTCGGGTTGGTAAATGACGTAACCCAAGAGAGTTAGACGCCTCGGTCCTGTGGTTTAATTTTGGAAATATAGAGGCACTTGCTACCGCACAAATAACTACATTTTCAGATGCATTGAGAAGGCCCAGAGTGGAGTACCAAAGCTCGATAAAGTCCTTCCAAGCTAGAAAACGGGGCGCTAAGTGGCAATTTTGGATGATCGGGAACAATCCAGCACCTCTAAAACTGGGAGAGGAACCCAGGACCAGGAAAGTGCTGTCGAAAAGGGCGTACCAGAAAGGTCGGGGAAACGGAGCATCCCAACCTAGGCAAAACACAACCCCTCGACTGGTGTGTGGATACTGTAATAAACCGAATCATGCAGTGGGATTGCTGGTTGAAAACTAGAAAATGCTTGCTCAAGCATGAACACGGGACATAGTATCGCCATTACCCAAAAGAGGGATCTGAGGGCACAACCCAATCCACTAACCCACCAGCTCCGCACCCACCACAAATCAAGGAAATGGCAACCTCGGTACCCGGTCAATCTATGTAATCAAAACAAGATGTGCCAAGCCCTCGTAAGTCATTGAAGATACCATTCCCTTCCTTCATACCTCAACTAAAGTTTTGATTGACCCCGGTGCTGGCCATTCTTTATAGTCAAAATTTATGCATGGTTTAGCAATTCAACCCTAGTATATGCTATATGATATAGAAATACAAACCCTACCAAAACCATACCCCTAATAGCTAACACGCTTGTATAGAAACCATGAGATTAGAGTAGGGGGAAAAGAAGTTATTAGTGGACCTCATTGCTTTGCCAATCAAAGGCTATGACATTATAATTGAATGGATAGTGCGGCTCGCACAATGCCCAAGTAAATTGTAGAACAAAGACCATTGAATTCTATATTCCAGAAGTCGTCTTAAGACCTGACACAAGAAAAGACAAACCCCTTAGTTTTCATTTCAGGACTTAAGGCCAGAAAGTTATTATATAAGAAAGCTCAAGGATATTTGGCCTTTCTGATAAATATTCAAGAAGATAAGGTGAAATTGGAAAATATACCGGTTGTAAGAGAATATCTAGAGGTATTTCCAGAAAAATTGACTTCTTTACCAGTAGAAAGGGAAATAGAATTTAAGATTGAGCTCATGCCAGAGCAACACCGATCTCAAGACTCTATAGGATGGCTCTGTCGAACTTAAGGAATTGAAGACACGTGATACAGAATTACTTGATCGTGGATTTTTGCGACTAAGTGAATCGCCATGGAAGCCTGCAAAGTTATTTGTCAAGAAGAAAGATGGGAGTTTAAGGTTTTGCATAGATTATCGGGATTGAACAACCTTACAATCAAGAACAAGTATCCACTACCCCATATCGAGAAATTGTTTGATCAATTACATGGAGTAGTATTCCAAGATCACCTTAGGCAAGGATACTATCAACCGAGGATTAGAGAAGAGGATATCCCAATGACCCGCTTTAATGACAATGATACTGGGCATTACGAGTTCCTAGTCATGCCATTTGAACTAACCAACGCCTCAGCCGTATTTATAGATTTAATGCATAGAGTTTTCAATCCCTACTTGGACAAATCCCTGGAGGAACATGTTCCACATTTGAAGATAGTGCTCCAGACCCTGAAGGATCACAAGTTTTATGCCAAACTCAGTAAAAGTGAATTCTAACTGAAGGAAGTATCCTTTTTAGGTCATGTAATTTCCTCAAAAGGTATCACAGTAGACCCCGCCAAGGTAAAATCATTGGTAGATTGGAAACAACTGGAAAATCCAACCGAAGTGCATAGTTTTCTAGGATTGGCTGGATATTACCGGAGATTTATTAAAGATTTCTCAAGAATTGCTGGTCCTTTGACCAATTTAACAAAGAAAAGTGGTCACTTTATTTGGGATGCAAAATGTGAGAACAGTTTCCAAGAATTAAAGAGACACTAGACCATAGCTCTAGTTTTAGTCCTACCAAATGATAAAGATGGATTTACCGTATATACCGATGCCTCAAAAGAAGGACTAGGATGTGTGCTAATGCAAAATGGAAGCGTAGTGGCCTATGCATCAAGGAAATTGAAAATTCATGAGCAAAACTACCCGACCCATGATTTGGAATTGGCAGCCATAGTGTGTGCTTCAAAGAAATGGAGGCACTACTTATACGAAGTAACCTTCAAGGTATATACAAACCACAAGTGTGAGGGCCGTGAACTAAACCCAAAATCTTGTTTAAAATTTTCATGAACGGTTCTCATAATTTTGCTAGGGCATGTGCATGATCACAAAATTTTGAAAACAAAGAAAACATTACCAAACGATAGCTCGGGAAGCTTAAGTAAGCCTTTGACGTTGTTTCACTACAATTAGATTCCAAATGTACCCAAAACTAATCCGATGAAACCCTACACTCATGTATACAATGCCCTAAGCACTTCTTTCTTTCTTCCTTTCTCAACCGGCTTCACTTCCAAATTTCTTGAACGAAATGATAGCAATTGGAGCCCATTTCTTTTCAGCAAACCCGAATTAATCTTTAGCAAAATTGAATCCACCATTCGCCCAAGCAAATTTGAATTTCTTTCACCATATCAGCAAGAAAACCAGCCACCCACTTCCATCTCTTCATGGTAGCCACTTGTCCATTTCTTGCTGAAAAATTGGGCAGCTTAAACCAGCCATTGAGCCCTTTATTCCCAACCGGCAGCTCCTTAGATTGGAGCAAGAAGATTTCAGATCACCTTAGCCAAGGCCAATGATGATCACCACCCCTCATGCCCAATGGAAGAAAAGGGTGACACTTGGCATTTTGTTCAGCCATTATGCTCACTTGAGCAAGCTCGATTTTTTTTTCTCAAGGTCATTCGAACCTCTCAGCAGAATTATACTTCATTCCTTTTCCATTTCACTCCTCACACACTTCATTCACTTCAGCAAAAACTCTCCCCAAAAAGCTCTCAACCGAGAGCTCTCTCTCTCCCTTTTTCCTCTTGCTTCTCTCTTGGTTACTTCAGCCTTGCTCCAAGAACTTTACCTTGGTTGCAAGCTGCTGGAACTGGAGCTGGAATCTGAAAGGAGCTGTCTTGTTCTATTCCCATTTCTTGTCTAAGCTTGAGGTAAGAATGTTAGCTTCATACAACTCCATTGGCAGCTTAGAAGATTTTCTTCTCCTCTCTCCTTAGCTTGTTTTGTTTCTTGTAGCTGGAAAACCAAAGCTGCAACATCACTTGTTCTTCCGCCTTTGAAGCTGGTTGTGGGTATGGATCATTTTCTATCCTCTTAAACTCATAGAAACAGCTTCTTTTTAAAGGAAAATATTATGTTGAAGGGTAAATGATCATGCATGTGATAGTTGACTTGAAATCTTACCGTATCATACATGCATCCTCTTCATCTCTTTTGAAATTTGATTACCGATGGGGAGCCACATTCTTGAGTTCACTAAGCTACCGAAGTCTTAAAATGGTAGTTTCATTTTATCTATTCTATGCATGATCCTTGAGAATGGTTAAACATTCACTTGTACTACTCAATGAACTTTGAATATTGATGGTTGAGGTTGTGCATGACTAGGGGCCTTGGAACTGCTTTTGAACTCATTTTTGTACTATAACAAATGAAATTAGACACCGCTAATCAATTTTCTAACCAAGGCAAGTTTTCCTCTATTTTCTCCAATGTAATACCCTAAGTTATAAAAATCCTTTAAATATCAACTATTAAAATTTTTCAAACCCTAATTTTGTCAATTTTGAAACTCACGCATTTTGAGCAAGACCTATATCCTCAAAATTCGAACCATCGTTTTACACCATATCGACTCATTAGTAAACTTAAATACATTCTTGTTTTCATAAAAGAAGTGAATTGGTCAAAATTGATTTAATAATTAAAAGTGGATATAGTAATTATGTACCTCAGGACCCGTCGGTGATACAAAGCGAAGGCATTAAGGCGGATTGACTTCACCTACTCAACCTTGTCCAAACTGAGGTGAGGGTTCCTATTTGTTGCTACTTGATCCTTGTTGCTAGGTGTTACTTGATATTGTATGACATATGTTTCTAAATGTGAATTATTGTTGAATGATTAAAACTAAGGTTTTATGTAAAGTAAGTTGTATTGCTTAACCTGACTCAATGTGCTTAGGTGGTTTAGTATGTTTTGTTTTAAAAACAATAAAACTTGATTTCTTTTTGAGGCTTGAGGTGAAGAGGCTGGCCTTCAAGGCCTCCTCGCCCCTAAAGGCTGGTGCACTCTCCTAAGGGAGTTCGAGGTTGAAATTAATTGTCAGTTGTCCCTCACCTCTAAAATAATAAACTAAACCACTGTAATTGTGCCTGTGTATGTCAACTACACATGACCGTTGGCCGGGATCCCAAACCCAGTCGGCCTATTCGAGCCGGTAGGTAGGGTGGTGCGTCGCCGGACCACGGATCTTGTTTAAAGGTTATCTCGAGTGTACACCATCTCCTGCTTGTTTGGTTTTCGGATCCGAAGTTGGGTGTAAGGGGTTGGAGAATGAGAAAAGAAATGACTGACCGAGTACTACAGACTGTGTACTGATTGGCTCCATGAGCATTGTATCCTCCCCGGATTTCTCGATTGATTGGCTCAATGAGCACCATGATTATTCTTGTTTCTTCAACTTTGTTATGTGGAAAAGAAACTCCTGTTTACAACTTTCCTTAATTGGAAACTTTACCATACTTGAAACTGGTCCTATATAGACATTAATGTTTTACAAAGGCTTGTTATGTCTATGTGCTTAATTGCTATGTGTTTGGGACTCTCACTGGGATTAGAAACTCACCCCATATATTTTTCCTTTCCTGTGATTTCCGTGTATTGAGATGAGTCTTGAAGGTACAAGCCGGTTGAATCTTTTGAATGATTGATGTATTTTGAATCCATTATGATGTCGATAACAATGTTTAAAATTTCCTTTGAATTATTGTGATAAAGTGCGTGGATCAAACCCTGATGGATGTTGGGTTGTATGTTATGTCAATCTATTTTAAGGTTATATCCTATTTGACAAACCCTAGTCGAATTGATTGCTTGCCCGAGTCCTGGCGAGAGTTAGGCCGGCAGTCGCGGGTCCTATGGTTCACCTTGGGAAACGTGGGGCCGCGATAACAAGAGCCTTAAATACCTATTCACCCAGAAGGATTTGAACCTAAGACAGCGAAGGTGGATGAAATTTTTGGAAGATTATGAGTACACTGTTAAGTACCATAGGCGAATGTGGTGGCAGATGCCCTTAGTCAAAAGATTCAGATTGCAGGACTTATGGTGAAGGAATGGAGCATGTTGGAAGAAATTAGTAATTGGAATCTACTACCAGGACCCCAAGGAGTACTTTTAGGAAGTATGATTGTCAAACTGGCTTTAGTAGAGCAACTCAAAGGTGCTGGGAACAAGACCTAAGATCTGAAATGGAGAGACAAAGTAAGAGAAGGAAAGCTGCCTGAGTTTAATCTTAGTAATGATGGAATACTAAGATACTGGGATCGAATAGTGGTGCCTAAGGAAGCAAAACTGAAGAAAGAGATTTTGGAAGAGGCACACAAATCGAAGTACACCATTCACCCTGGTAGGAATAAGATGTACCAAGATGTAAAGAAGGTATACTGGTGGGACGACATGAAAAGGGATATTGCACAGTTTGTACAGACTTGTCTTACCTGCCAACAAGTCAAGGCAAAACACCAAAGACCGTCGGGATTACTGCAACCACTAGAAGTGCTAGAATGGAAATGGGATCAAATAACAATGGACTTTGTACCAAGACTACCCCACACACAAAAGGGCCATGACACTATTTGGATTATAGTGGACCGGTTGACCAAATGGACTCACTTTATACCAGTTAATATGAAGTATAAGTTGGAAAAACTAGCCAAAATCTATATAGGTGAGATTGTAAGATTGCATGGGGTACCTATCAGTATTGTATCAGACCGAGATCCCCGTTTCATTTCCTGATTGTGGCAGCAGATCCAGGAAATACTAGGCACCAAATTAAACCTAAGTACTGTTTATCATCCCCAAACCGATGGACAGTTAGAACGAACCATACAAACGTTGGAGGATATGCTACGAGCCTGTGTGATAGACTTCAGAAGAAGTTGGGATCAGCATATAACTCTAATCGAATTTGCATACAACAATAGCTATCACTCCTCAATACAGATGGCACTGTATGAGGCGCTGTATGGTCGAAAATGCAGATCACCCATTTATTGGGATGAAACCGAGGAAAGAAAGTTATTGGGTGCTGAAAGAGTTTCGTGGATGGAAGCAGCATATGAAAAGGTCAAATTGATAAGGCAGAGAATCCAGGTGACCCAGAGTCGGCAAAAGAGCTATGTCGACTAGAGAAGGAAAGATCTAGAATTTGAAGTTGGAGATGAGGTTTTCCTCAGAATTACTCCGTTAAGAGGTCATCTTAAGGCTGGAAAGGGAGAAAGCTTAAACTGAGATATGTAGGCCCCTTTGAGATTACCCAAAGGATAGGAAAAGTGGCCTATCGACTAGAATTACCGGCCAGCCTGTCCCGAATCCATGACATTTTTCATGTCTCATGGTTAAAGAAATACCACAGAGACCCATCGCATGTGGTATCACCAGTAGATGTGGAATTGGATAAATCCCTGACCTACGAAGAGCAGCCATTGAGAATTCTAGACCGTAGAGTTAAAGTTTTGAGAAACAAACAGATTTCTCTAGTCAAAGTGTTATGGAGACATCATAACCTAGAGGAAGCTACTTGGGAGTTGAAAGAGGAAATGAAATGTAAATACCCTGAATTGCAGTTGTAAATTGTAAATAAAAATTTCAAGGACGAAATTTCCTTAAGGAGGGGAGAGTGTGAGAACCTGTGTAGCCCACATCTCACCAGTCGATGTACATGTACGTGTCATGTGAATAGACGACCAATTTGTCTTGTTTTGATCACATTTGCTTAGTTCTTAAAATGTGGATTCTTGCCAAAATTTTGAAGTGTTTGTTGCATCTATTTATGGTGTTAAAAAGATTATCAAACACCTTTCAAAAAGTGTTAGAAAACATGTGTGGGCAAAGCATGAACACGCCTAAACTTTAAAGACCAAAAATAAACTAAGGTTTGCCACCGAGTCCTTTTTTAAAAGCGCAAGGCCAACTGAAAATCTTGTCTTGAATCCCCACATTTTATATGAAAGTGCAGCCAAGAATAAGCCTTGAGTTGTCTTAAAACTTTTATCGAAGAAGCACGACACAGCAGCTTGTGATACTTGGCGCAATTTCAGCCTATTGACTAGGCAGCAGCTTGAGCCTTGTCGTGCTTGTTCCTTGATCCTTGTCGTGCCTGCTTTTTAGTTTATAAATACAAGCAACTTCAGCCATTGCATCCATTTAGTTGCCCCCTTGCTTGGACGAAATTCAGATGAAAATAGCCCACAAAAACACTCCACAACCCTAGTACAAATTATCCATAAGATTCAAAAACAACAAGAGTGAAAAGAAAGCTTGAAGCTTGGCCGATTCTTGCTTGGCTCCCACGTATCTCTTGTCCAATCTTCTCAACGTTTTCAGCACTTGTTTGAGGTAACTTAGAGCTGAAATTTTACTTGAATTATGGTCCAAATTTCGTTTAACATGTCAAGGGAAACCATGGTGATGTGCTGAAAATCTATTTGACATGAAGAGCACATGCTTGAAGAAATTCCAACTTTTATGCCATGTTTTGTATGCTTTATTTTGATTGATTCTTCCTGTAATTCTCATCATAAACTTGTTATATATGCTGAGCTATATGTATGGGACGTTGGCTATAAGTTCCAAGTAAAAATAAGAACCCTAGAACAAGTAAAATCCATGTTTATGCCAAAAACTCACATTTTTGGGTAATCACAGTCCACCAGAACCAGTTTTGGTATTTTGGCCATATCTCACTGTAGGAATGTCGGATGGAATGTTGGACTTGAGCACCGTTGGTGGCCTTAGAAACTAGATTCAGAGAGCTTTCCACTGGTATATCGCACAGCCCCAGATTCCGCTCCTACAGTCTGCAGTAGCTCTTTGAAGTTGACTATTTTTTCGAAAATGATAAACCTGAAACTTGTTCTTGCTGAATGTTTAAGCTAGAATTTGAACTTGTTTTAGCCTAAATTTGGAAATGTTGTCTTCTGAGAAGTTGTAGTTCTTTGAATCCCGTTTCCAACGGTATAAAATAGGCCAAAAATGCACAAGTGGATTTTGAGATATGGCCTGATAAAGAAAATGCAAAGGACGGGCGGGCTATCGTGCGATCCGTTAACGGATTGGTAGCACCGGTACGTCCCATTGCTGCTCGTGCGCACATCCGTTAACGGACTGGCTGCCGTGGGGTGTGATCCATTAATGGATATGCCTAACCCACGCACGTCAATTAGCGAAAATGCAGGGTCGACACGTGACCATTAGCGGAAATGACAAATCGTTGTGCGATCCGCTAGTTCGACTGCCAAACCTTTGTGCGATTCGTTAGCAGACCATCGAGCTGTCGTGCCGACCCGTTAGAGGATTGCCTAACCATAGTTTGCTGGCCTATTGACGGATTGCCTAGCCTTAGTACACTGGCCCTAACCGACCCTTGTACCCCAACTGGTTAGCAGATGTGTCGAACCCGTGCTCGTCCGTTGGCAACTACCTATCCCTTAACCGACGTGCCTTAACCCATTAACGGACACCAACCCTAACGCCAACCCCGTCGGCAACCAACTACGCAGGTCTGTAGACATAGTGTGTACCCAGGGAGGTTACCCAGTAAGCCACCCTTAGACAAATTGGCCAAACCTAACCACTGGAATGGTAACCTACCAAACGAGCTCGACGTGCACCTTGGCCACGACCATTGCTTAGCCACCCACGACCTCAATCGTTAACTCTCATGCCCCCGTCCACCGACTACCCGTGCCCAACCATTAACCCACGTCTGTCAACCCTAGTCACCATCTATCGTGAACCACCTATACACCCGCAGGCCACCGACCCTACCCGTTAACCACCCAATGGACCCGTTACAATCTAAAATGGCCAAAGTCGCAGACAACCTGGATTTCGACCGTGCCCGGTCGCAGGTTCCGACTGTTCCGCCTAAACCTATACCCAGTCACCCGAGACGTACCGACATCCCCGACACACCCCAATCGGCAACAATTGGTGCTAACTTGGACCAACTGTCACCAACTACCCTGAATCACACCAAACCAGGCCAACAAGTGCCAGACGTCCACGACCTCTGCGCACAGGCACCAACTGACGCCAACCCGTGCCAAACGATGCCGACTAGTGTCGATGTTCACCGACGGCTGCCGACTAGTGTCGACCTACACACAACTGGCCCTGACATGCACCAACTAGTACCAACTCGCACCAACGGGAGCCGGTGTGCCCCGACAAGGTCCGACCGATGCTGATTGCCACCGATCACGCTCAAGACCTACCAACCTATGCCAACTATTGCCGGTCGTGTACAAAACGTACCGATTCATGCCGAAACTTGCCAATTACAACTAAACTTGTCAACTAATGCCTGTCACTACCAATCATGCTCGAAATGTACCAACTAGGGTTGAAACCTAAAGACACTGTTATCCACAACCTATACCATCCTGACACCGACCCGAACCCTGAGTTGAGTCCCGACCTATAACTCGGACCTAACTTACCCTGTTAACTTGTTAAGTTAGATAGGAAGTTACCTAAAATAGTAATTGATACCTGAATATCCATAGGACCCAGTTAGGGAGTAGAGGACTTGCTTGGACCAGCAAGTCGGACTTAGACTACTACAGGTGAGGGACCTGTCTTGTTTCACTATTTACTTGTTGTTTAATTTCCAACATGCTATTTGTTTACTTGTATACATGTAAATTATCAATTATGTGAAAAGGGCAAGTGTGTATTTTATCGCACTCACCCTAAACTTGAAAAGTACCTATGCATGCCTGTTTGCGCCGTTGTGTACTTACCACAATTGGCATCCACTTGTTCCGAGATCCCAACCCCTGTATACATGCATGCTGGCTTGACTCGAGCCAGCATCGGGTTAGGTCAAGCAAGTTAACGATCCTTGGGTACTTGTTAAGGTTTACTCATAAGTATTACCGCCTACTTGCTTGTTGGTGTTTATGCCCAAAAGTCGGTGAAAGAAGGATCGGTGATCGGAAGACTGAAAGCTACATCAGCAACTGTACCGGACTGTATCCTTTTACTGAAAGTGTTACTGTTTACTTGTCCACAACTAGTGTAATACATGACCCCGTTACATCGGGCTTACATGATTGACAGTTTACATGATCCCGTTACATCGGGTTTACATGATCTATTGTTTACTTGCCTTTATTGGGAAATACTACATGCTTATCTACAGTTTACCGGGACACTCACTAAGTATTAGGCTTACCTCTTTAATTGTCTCCCCTCCCAGGTTAAAACTTGATGGTGATCGAGTTTTGTGGATAAATCTCTACAGCCGGACTTTTGATATACTAGGTACTTGTAAATTGTTGTATAGTTCTAGGGTTTGAATTTAGTTTTGGGTTTGTAAAGTGAGTATGAATAAGTTTGAATTTTCCTAAGCATGAATTACTAGTTATTTTATGGTATTTACTCGTATAATTGGCTAAGTGATTGCTTGAGTCCCGGCGGGCGAGAGTCGGGCAAGTAATCCGCTTACCCCTCTGGTTCGCCTTTGGGGAAAGTGGGGCCGCCACAAAAACTTTACTAAAAAGATGCATAAACTTGTTGAACGGAGATTAGCAAATATATTCAAATTATCCTTCTTTGGAATAACGATAAGAATACTTGCAATACTCCTCTAAAGAAACCTCCTCTAAATTAAAAATTACTTCTCGAACCTCCTCTAAAGATACCTCTTTCATCAATGCTTCATTTTGCATAGGTGAAATATAAGAATCTCTACCATAGCATCAACATCAATAGTAGAATCAACTAGGAGTAATTGTTGGAGAAAATCTAGAGCTTTTTGACGAATCTAAGATCCATCATCAATCCAACCCTTACTTGATTTTGAATCTTATGAATTGAAAGCCTACATTCCTTGACCTACAAAGTTGCATGAAAAAATTTTGCATTTGATATGTCAACCTTAAGCCGTTTAGTCTGGAATTTCTATTTTCAAAAAAGTTCTTCATTGAAACAATAATAGTTTCATATGACTCTACTCAACCCAAGATTTGTCAGATAGCACCTTAAGCTGAAGATCATTCTTAGCTTTAGCTATGCTATCAATTACACTTCCAAAACAAGTTTTATTCCTTTCCTTTAAGCATAGTTTCAATCTCCAAGCTTAAGGGAGAAACCAAATATACTATAACCAGCAGTAGGAAAAGACCAATTTTTCATAATAGTAATTTTTGCCAAATCAAAATTTATTGTGATTAAATTAATAATTCATCACATATTTGAAAATAACAGATTATCATGAAAATCAAATTCATACAAATTATAAGGCCCAAGCAACCTAAGAGGGAGGTGAATTTGCTTGTTCACAAAAACAAATAAGTAATTGCCAATATTCACCCAATAAAAATGTTTCAAATAAAACTCACAAACATATAACAAATGATTCAATAAATTTAATAAAGCTCAATAAAGATTCTACAATTAAGTAGTAAAAAGAAAAGGTAAAAAACAGAAATGCAAACCAACAAACTTCCAAGTTTTGCTTCTTCAATTGATGTTGACTGATTAGTGCATATTTACCTAATTTTAGTTACGTTTTAATGCGTGTTTTTGGTATGTTTAAATAGAAAATGAAAGAATTGAACTCCTTTATAAGTAATTTTTGTGCAAGAGTGTTCTATTTAGCCAATCCTTGCGAAAGTGTGGAGTAATGTGTTCATTTGATATGTTTTTGTAGGTTTTGAGGTTAAATTGAGATTAAGTACAAAATTGAGTATCAATTGGATAAAAAATATCACTTTTGCACTGATATGCTATTTAGAAGTGAAATTTACAACTCAAGGATCAAAGTGGCTTGTGTTTCTCTCTAATTGAAGACAGGGAGCAAATACACGATCTGAATCCACGATGTGCCTCATGGATCTGGTCCGCAGATTCCTGATAACAATAGCTTTCAACTTGTTGCAACTTGCAGCTCGTTTCTAGCTCATTTTTTATCATTTATAGTCAAGAATTTTCTCTATAATTGTATAACTTAGACTTGAGAAGTGTAAAAACACTTTATGATAACATTTTGAAAACATTTCTCTACCCCAAACATTTATAAATACCCATTGATCCTCAATTGTTTCAATGGAGATCACTGTAGATCATTAGACATGTTTTACAGGGTAGAAGTAGTAGAGAAGCTTCAGTTTAGTTCAAATTTCTTAGTTTTATGTGAGAGCCCTAAAAAAAAAAGAAAAAAATATATAATAATAAATTCATGCATACATTACCCTTTAATTTATTCAAGTGCATATAAATTTCTTTAGTGCATTTGTGGCATGTTTTCACTAAGTGCATTCTTCGTTGGTTGATTAAATGAATTCTCAAAAAATTCCATTTTAGAATTAGTGAGCATTTCTTGCATGGCTTAATTGCTAAGAAAATAGGGTATGTTGGTGTTAATTGGAGACCAAATCAAATTAGAGGAGTTAGAAAGCAATTAAGTGAGATTTTGTTAGCTAATGGCCAAGAAGTCGCCACTTGTCACTCTAGCATTTAAACCTTGACTTGATGACTTCTTTTCCCTCCAAACTTATCTCTTAAAAACACACATTTTCTTCATCTTTTCCTTGGTGGTGGCTGAACCTAAGAGAGGAGAAAAGAGAGGAGATTTCATCCAAAAATCAACCAATACCTTGCTTAGTTTATTAGGAAATCAAGAGAGGAAGTTGGTAGCACCCTAAACCATTAAACCTCAAGCTTAGTAGGGTAAAGATTTTGGTTATGTGAAGAGTTACTTCTTTGGCTTGATAAGGTATTTTCTATCCGAAACCCTAGTTCTATGATTTTTGATGTTAGTTAAATGAAGGTTGTTGGTGATGTTTATGGAAGATTGATGCATGGTAACCTAGTTTTTGGGCTTGAACGCTTGTAGTTGCAACTTGAATATGGGTTTGATTTCATGCCTACAAGGTGTTTGATATTTGGATTAACATTAATCACTAGGCTATGATGCTTATTCCTTTGAGGAAAGTGCTTGATGTTCTTTCATATGCATGCTAGAAAGGCATAGAAGTTACTTTGAACTTTAAAGAAAAATGGAAGAAGTTTGTGGTTCTATTCCTCTTATTTTGTGATTTCTTCTTGCTCAATCTTCACTAATCCTTGTTGAGAAACCTTGTTAAGACATTTGTGTATCAAACTGGAGTGAAATCAATCTATTTTGAAGGGTGAAAACCTCTTGAATTACACCAACTTTTGAACAGAAAATTCTGTCCTGCACCTCGTCAGAAATGAAAAAATAGTCAAGTTCCCAGGCTTTCTGGTATTGATAGGAAATGAACTAGGAGCTGAGCCATATACCGTTGGAAAGCCCTATGAGTCTACTTTCTAACGCCACTGACGGCACTCAATTTTGATTTTTCTACACCAAGATATGTCCATTTCCCCAAGACTATGCAGTGGCCACTGATACACCCGAATTCTAGTTTTATCATAAACTTGCTCTTGGTTGAACCTTGAAGTTTCTTGAATCTTTGCGCATTTATTTCATTCTAAATATCTACTTGACTTGTGAATCCACTAAACCTTCAATGTTTCATCATTTTGTGACTTGAATCGCCGCCCTAGAATTTCCTAGTGAGATGCATTAGTTAGTAGCGTTTATTTTGCACTTGATTAGGTTGCATTTATTTTGTTTTGCTTGAGTTGATGATGGTATACGTTGAATGTAAATAGGACTCAAAGGAGGTAACGAGGGTGATCAAGGCATGAGCATTTGAGTTGCTTGACTTGCTTGGTGAGTGTTTCCTTGCTTGTTTCGTGAATCTATGTGTTTTCTCAAAACTACGTGAATGACTTGTTTGCTTGAACTACGTGGCTACGTGAATTACTTGAGATGTGATTATTGAATTGGCTTACATATCATATATGATTGGACTACTGAGCGTGAGTCGAGGGCATACTTTATCGCATTCGGACTCTTCCGTTTGACTTTTCTTGGAATTTGACTTTCTTTGACTATGATTTGACTTTGTGTACTTTGATGTGAAAAGTCGTTCGGGTGATACCCGTCGACTAATTTGATTCGTTTGGGGCTCTGGAAATCCCAAAACCCTTTTGGTGAACCGTTCGTATCGAGCCGGCATGGGCTTGGTCGAGAAGATCGGTGAACCATAGGTCATTTGATTTGGTTCTTTGGAACATGGTATACTCGAGTATTTCCCAAATTTGATTAGTTGACGTGTTTGGGCCCGATAGGGGGTGATTGGTGGATGGTTATGATGTAAGTGGTGTCTACGGAATTGGTTCTTGACCTCAAATGTTGACGGAGAGTCAACGG
Source organism: Gardenia jasminoides (assembly GCA_013103745.1). Lineage (NCBI taxonomy): Eukaryota > Viridiplantae > Streptophyta > Magnoliopsida > Gentianales > Rubiaceae > Gardenia > Gardenia jasminoides. The sequence continues at coordinate 16,501,345 of CM023102.1, read as the reverse complement.
CTTGTGTTTGATCAAGCTTTGTGGATTTGGCTTTCGGAATCCACCTGTATCCTTTACTTGAGTGCTATGTTTTAATTTACCTTGAATATATGATTGACTATCTGTTTTGCCTAATTGTTAATGTGGTTGCATGTTTTATTTTGGGGACCTCATTAAGCTTTTGCTTACCTCTTTTCCTTTGTGTTTTTCCTTAACAGGAATTTGTAAGAGGTCAGAGAGTTTGATTGTGGCTAAAGTCAAGTGTTTATCTTTTGTTAAGAGCCGATGTATTTGTAATTTGGCTCCATTTTGTAAGTTTGAAGTCAGTTGTAAGTTTTAGGATTTAAACGTTGTAAACTTTATGTTCTTGTAATTTTGGAGTTATTTTAGCTTAAGTGTATGTTAAGATAAATGTTTTGATGAATTTGGGTATTCGAGTCCTGATGAGAGTTGGGCAGACAGTTCACTAATCCTTAGAGTACGCCCTAGGGAAAGGTGGGGCTGTCACATTTTATCTCTAGTTTTATATTGTAGTTTCTTAGTTCACGAAAAGCTTTTAATAGAAAGTAAGAGGTACTCTTGTACTTAGTATATTTTAGAGTTCAACTAGTGAAGAATTTCAAGAGTTCAACTTCAAGAAATTGAAAAAGAATTCTTCTTGCTATTAAACCCTTTGTCTCTTGTGCTTAATTATCATGCTATATTGCAAGTTCTCTCTATACTTAGACATGCTTACTATTATGTTTAGCTAAACTTTTGACCTCCTAGGGTGAAAATAAATTTGTAGTTATTGATATGAGCTAGTTAGACATGATTATATTTTTCATGATTTTGCTAGTTTAAGAACTTGTGCTTGTTATTTATGGTTGTTTGATCACCAACTATAAATTATTTGATATGTATTGAGCAATGAAAGTTACCTTCAAATAGATCTTTGTTCTAAGACTTGCTTTATTCTCATAAAAGTAGTGAATATGGTTGGTTGGATATTCATGATTCATTGAGTTTATTTAAGTTGGTTTAATATTTTCTCTATGAAAATAGGTCAATGAAGGATTCCAAGGAGCAAAGGAATTGGTGAAAGTGATTCTACATATTCATTAGTTAAGGCAATGACATGCTTTAAGAAGTTATTCCTTGGCAAAGCATGGGACTAAGGCATAATTAACCTAACTAACTCCTAATTTTGACTTAAAGAGTGATTCTAATCCTAGGATTCCTCTTACTTAACCTTTAAGCTAACTCTTATAATTTATTAATTACATTTACTTTATTTTTTCTAACTTCCTGCCAAAAGGGTTGGTTCTACCACCTTATCGGATGGTTTTATTGCTTTCTTGTTATTATTGCCAAAAGGGTCAGTTATACCACCTTAAAGGACGGTTTTAATTGCTTTACTATGACCAATTTATCAGCCTACTTCCCTTCCCTTTAATTTCCTTTGCATTTATAAGGACGGTTGTATTGCCTGACCCTTGATTGCTTAATTAATCATTTGTTTAGATAATAAAGTGAATGATTAACCTTTAGTGTTTGCTAATCCTAGTCCTTGTGGGATCGACCATAATACCCCATGATTGTTGATTCGTATACTTACAATAAAGCGTAATTGGGTTAAAACTTTGGTACAAAAATACCCTATCAGTGACTTAACCAACTTATACAAGTAAAAGCTCATGTCTTCTCACCTTTAAAACCTTTAGTTGAGCTAAAGGCTTTTACAACTCTCCTGGTTAATTCTCAACTACCTATAAATGAAAGTTCATCCAACCAATTAAGATCTATTTTACAAGTGAGGATCACCATCACAAAGGCTTTACTTCTTCTTTCTAAGAAACCTTACAAACCCAACTTTCTCCACATCTATATAATAAGGAAAGTATATTTCTATGCAAAATATCATCTTGAAAGCTTATACTTTGTATAGGAAAAAGTCTTGTATATTTTCATACTTGGAGATATTTATAGGAGGTGAGTTTTACCCTAGAAGTCCCTCCAATGGTCAAAAAACTTAGCTATTAAAAACTAGCTGTAGGAGTTGTTGAACATTCGATAGAAATTTCTGCGTCCGACAAGTATCATCCAACACTCAATCGGATGTCCTATCCAAGTTCTACATCCGAAAGGAGGTCAGAATGTTCCAATCTTTACTCTCAATTTATCGAACGTCGATCCTCTGAACTTGCATCCAACTTTTGTGCGTCTGATCCCCTATTGCTACTTTCGGACGTCTGTAAGGCTATCATGCATTCTATTCTCCACGATAATCTTCATTTCTTCGTTCTTTGATTTCCCTCTTTTTTCAATGGATTACGAGCCTGTTCTACCAAATTTCTTATATAAAATCATTAGTCCAAATTATCATTTTGGTTTGTTAATTATCAAAACTAAGGATTGATTGACCTAATCCAACAATCTCCTCTTTTTTTATGATAACAAACAAAATAATGATTTCTTTGATGAGATAAACTCAAATAAACTCCCTCTTATTGTAAGCCAACATTCAAAGAAATATCATTCAATCTACTCATCCTTTTGGCATCATTAAAAATAAAACATATAAATGTGTAGAAAAATTATTTATAGATAATTGCAATGCAACTCTCCCTAAAATTAAACATGTGGGATTTTCAAGGGTTATAAAAAAAAGATTCCCATAAGATAAAATAAGCTCCCTCTCAATTGAGGCAATATTTTCAACCTCAAAACTCTCCCTTAAAAAAACCATGTAAATCAAGCAAATATAAACGAATAAATGACATTCAAGGAGTTACTTCCCTTCAAAGGCCTATCTGTTAGGAATTGAAGAAATAAAGCAGCGGATAAAATTAAAATTTTCAATTCCAAGAGAGGATCAATCCTTGATAAAGACATGCAATTTGTACAAGGGTGTTTATTAAGAATACCTTAAACAATGGGTACTAACAAAGCAGTAGAGATGGGTGTGAATCCACGTGGCAGCTCAAGCGTCTGACCTCTAACGGTGATCCACGAATTCCTTTTGCGAAACCTCAAGGCTATTCAACCCTTGCTTGTGTTAGTGCTAGCTAACCTTTATTGACACAAGTGAATGAGATAATCACTCTATCTCACAACTAGGGTTGCTCGAATGTCAAGTAGGAAGAAGAAACAATATTTCTCCTCTTAACACTCTAAAATAAAACCCTAACCCAACTTTCTAATTTTTTGGGTAATTTTCCAAACAGATTTTCAGAGATAAAAACCCTCAAAATTGTGTCTTGTCTTGTCAATTTAAGCAAGAGTAATATGAGGTATTTATAGACCATTAGGTTGTTCCAAAACCGTATGGAAATCGGAGTTAGTTTGCTTAAGGATTCAGTTTCCTAATCCAAGCATAACTTAGTTTCCTTAAAGATCCAATTTCCTAATCCAAGTACAACTCCTTGTCTTGGAAGAAACAACCATAATTACACCATAAGTCCTCAATGTTTAATTTGTCTCACAAATTAAACCATAAATAATCCAATTCAATAATTTCAAATCCTTATTTGAATCACATTTAATTCGACCAAAGGAATTCTTAAAGTGTGTGACCCATTAGGTTCTCAATTACTTGGCAATAAGAATAAATCATAATTCTCACTTAATAAGAGTTAGATAAATTAAAAAACCCTTTTAATTTTACCATTGATTCAATCAATCAATTGACTCATTCTTATAGATCAAGATTGGCATCTAGCAATGCATCATGACCACCCAAGTAATGAGAAAAGTCTAGTGGATGACTTCACCTTTCAATGAACATTTACAATGTAATTTATATCCTTTCACCATACTTATCTCACATTAATCATGGAACATGTACCAATTCCATACATGATTAATGTATCTTTCGTGTACCAAAATATAACTCCAAAAGAACAAGTACTTAAAACCAGCTTTTAAGACTCATTCACTTAGTACTAAGATTTCTTGAGTCATATTTCACAAAAGGCCAACAATGAGATAACTCCTCTTCCACAAGAGGTGGTGAATCCTTATAGATTATTCACTACCTTTCCATACTTCAAATGTATATACCCAAATGTTAATGATGTGAGCATTCCCTTTTACAGGAGCAATCATATAACAATTGAAATATACAAATCCATATTCAAGATATTATGAAAATCTTAAGTCCAAGAATCATTTACATAAAATGTCATTTAGAGATTAACCTTTTGGCACAAAAGTAATCTCTAAGTGGATCAATCTAGTGAACTTGATCATATCATCAAGCACCCATATACCTGCTTGGGTGTCATACACCATAGTAGATGAGATCTACTATTTTATCAACAAAAGCGGCATAGTATATGCTAGTCTAACCATTATTAGTAATGTCCCTTCATATTAATACTTTGACTAGAGATATTTAAGAATAAACTTTATAATGGTAGGTCTCATCATCATAACACTTATAATCTCATTGATCAAGTTTATTCTAGGGACTTTATCACACAAGTATTAACATACAAGCAATCAATGTGATAAATATGTCATTTGTTAATGCATAAATAATTCAAGTACATATAAGGGACCTTAAAAGTGATTGTCTTTAGGACATATATACTAACAATCTCCCACTTGCACTAAAACCAATCACTCACATGCCTAAGGCCATATGAGCTTACATGATTATCATGTAATTTTTGAGACAAAGGCTTAGTCAACGGATAAGCTATATTCTTATCCGTGGGGACTCTTTCTATCTTTACATCATTTCTCCCAATGATCTCTCTGATCAAATGGTATCGTCTTAATACATGTTTGGACCGTTGATGAGACCTTGGTTCCTTTGCCTGTGCAATTGCTCCATTATTGTCACAATACAAAGTTATTGGATCATTAATGGAAGGAACCACACCAAGTTCAGAGATGAACTTCTTGATCCAAACGGCCTCTTTGGCTGCCCATTGCGATGTATTCTTGTAGAATCCGGTGTGGTCTCCTGCTTGGAACTCTTCCAAGTCACAACTCCACCATTTAATGTGAACATGTTAGTAAATATGCCCTAAAGACAATCACTTTTAGGGTCCCTTATATGTACTTGAATTATTTATGCATTAATAAATGACATATTTATCACATTGATTGCTTGTATGTTAATACTTGTGTGATAAAGTCCCTAGAATAAACTTGATCAATGAGATTATAAGTGTTATGATGATGAGACTCATTCGAATTATAAAGTTTATTCTTAAATATCTCTAGTCAAAGTATTAATAAGAAGGGACATTACTAATACGGTTAGACTAGCATATACTATGCCGCTTTTGTTAATAAAATAGTAGATCTCATCTACTATGGTGTATGAGACACCTAAGCAAGTATATGGGTGCTTGATGATATGATCAAGTTCACTAGATTGATCCACTTAAAGATTACTTTTGTGCCAAAAGGTTAATCTCTAAATGACATTTTATGTAAATGATTCTTGACTTAAGATTTTCATAGTATCTTGAATATGGATGTGTATGTTTCAATTGTTATATGATTGTTCCCTGTAAGGGAATGCTCACATCATTAACGCTTGGGTATATACATTTGAAGTATGGAAAGGTAGTGAATAATCTATAAGGATTCACCACCTCTTGTGGAAGAGGAGTTATCTCATTGTTGGCCTCTTGTGAAATATGACTCAAGAAATCTTAGTACTAAGTGAATGAGTCTTAAAAGCTGGTTTTAAATACTTGTTCTTTAGAGTTATATTTTGGTACAAGAAAGATACATTAATCATGTATGGAATTGGTACATGTTCCATGATTAATGTGAGATAAGTATGGTGAAAGGATATAAATTACATTGTAAATGTTCATTGAAAGGTGAAGTCATCCACTTGACTTTTCTCATTACTTGGGTGGTCATGATGCATTGCTAGATGCCAATCTTGATCTATAAGAATGAGTCAATTGATTGATTGAATCAATGATAAATTAAAAGGGTTTTTAATTTATCTAACTCTTATTAAGTGAGAATTATGATTTATTCTTATTGCCAAGTAATTGAGAACCCAATGGGTCACACACTTTAAGAATTCCTTTGGTCGAATTAAATGTGATTCAAATAATGATTTAAAATTATTGAATTGATTATTTATGGTTTAATTTGTGAGACAAATTAAACATTGAGGACTTATGGTGTAATTATGGTTGTTTCTTCCAAGACAAGGAGTTGTACTTGGATTAGGAAATTGATCCTTAAGGAAACTAAGTTATGCTTGGATTAGGAAACCTGAATCCTTAAGCAAACTAACTCCATTTCCATATGGTTTTGGAACAACCTAATGGTCTATAAATACCTCATATTACTCTTGCTTAAAGATACAAGACAAGACACAATTTTGAGGGTTTTTATCTCTGAAAATTCGTTTGGAAAAATTACCCAAAAATTAGAATGTTGGGCTAGGGTTTTATTTTAGAGTGTTAAGAGGAGAAAAATTGTTTCTTCTTCCCACTTGACATTCGAAAGCAACCCTAGTTGTGAGATAGAGTGATTATCTCATTCACTTGTGTCAATAAAGGTTAGCTAGCACAACACAAGCAAGGGTTGAATAGCCTTGGAGGTTTCGCAAAAGGAATTGTGTGGATCACCGTTAGAGGTCAGACGCTTGAGCTGCCACGGATTCCACCTACCCTACGCGTTGTTAGTACCCATTGTTTAAGGTATTCTCAATAAACACTTGTACAAATTGCATGTTTTATCAAGGATTGATCCTCTCTGGAATTGAAAATTTTAATTTTATCCCGCTTTATTTCTTCAATTCCTAAAGTGGTATCGAGCCAACCTTGATAAGACATGCAATTAGTTTATTTAGTTGTCATATATGTTAATTAAGAATTAATTATATGCGATTCAATGGTGGTTTAAAAATTGAAAATTTTGAAAAAAAAAGTTTTTTTTTGTTTTCCGGATTTTGTCCTCAAAAGATTTTATAGTTCTTGGAAATCCAAAGTTTTGGAAATTAGATAACAAGTAGGAAACAAAATCAAAATTGGAAAATAGATATGACTTATTAGGAAATAAAGATTTCTAATCTAACTTGTGTTTTAGGAAACCTAAAACAATAAGAAATCTAGATTTCTTATTTAAGTTAATTTTCCAAATTTGATCTTGGTTATTTTCCAAAAGTATCTTTGGAATTATTGCCTAAATTTATTATGAATAAAATAAAATTATATCAAATATAATTCTGAAAAGGTGGTTGTGTCGCTGAAACTTTTAGCGACAGATTTCTTGTGAAGGATATTCGTCGCTAAAACCTGTTTTCTGTCACTAAAGCTGTTTTAGAAATTGATTGAACTGTGTGTCGTTGAAACTTTTAGCGACAAATTTCTTGTGAAGGATATTCGTCGCTAAAAGCTGTTTTCTGTCACTAAAGCTATTTTTCAGAAATTAATTGAATTTGATTCAATCAATTTTAAACCCCTTGATTAAAGTTTTATTGATTAAAGACTTGTGCATATAATGATATATGACTAGAACTAAATAAAAATTTTTATGCTTTCATTTAATTATATATTATATGATTGCATGGTGGATGATTATGGACTAAGACCAATGTGATTGTGTATGGTTGAATGTGTGAATGGATGGATTGATGGTATTTTGAAATAGGGTCTGTGCACCCTGCCTTTCTCTCATATTCTTGATGTAAATTCTCTTCTCATCTCACTCCCCTTGAATGTAACTCAAGGTTTCTCTCAAAAAAAAAATGTAATGTATTTTTTATTTATTCATTAAGGATAGGGAGAGGGTAAGGATACAAATGTATAGATTAGAATTTACAATTGTAATGTACAATGAAGATGGAGATGGCACTACATCCACCATGGCGCACATACAGGTGTGGCATGGAGATGTTTTTGTCCCTTAGTTTGACCATCTAGTCTCCTCTTGGCTCGGGGAAACTAGCTTAGGATTAAAGTCCATAATCATCCACGCTTATAGTATGTTTGTTTATTTATAGATAAATATGCATACTATGTTTGATTTGATGAGACCTTTATAATATATTTAAATTATTAGTTAAAATCCCTCAAATTAAATATTAAATCAAGTTGAAGTTGCCTTCCATTATTATAGTAAAAATGATCATGTTCAAGTTAACTTGTTGAGTACACTCAAGGTTGCTTTACCATGAGGAGTTTTTGCTATGAGATAAGATCTCTGAATAATGGGTATGATTTAACTAAAATTTTGTGACTTGTTGAGTACACTCAAAGTCATAAAAAAAAATTTAGAGGCAAGGTTGGGTAACACATAAGATGTGTTGTCAAGAGTTGATAACCCAACTATCTAGAAGTTACAAGGGTTGTAATTGGTAAAATGTACCTACCTTTTGAAATTATTTTGATTTGTTGAGTACATTCAAGGTCAAAATAACTAAATGGGATTCTAGACCCACTAGAATTGTTAAATTCCCAAATTCATATATGAGGGTTATGAAATTTGTATTAAAATAGTGGGAGCAAAAATCAAAATTTATTTATGTCATTTAATTTGGTTTTTGTTTAGCATAAATATCAATATTCATTCTATTTTTACTTTGTTGTAGAATGTCTTCCAACATTAGTTTACGTGCTATCCTTGACAATTGCAAATTGACCGGATCTAATTTCTTGGACTGGCAACGTAATTTGAGAATTGTTCTCAAGCATGAGCGTCTTGTCTATGTTCTTGATGCACCCCTCCCCTTGGAACCACCGCTACCTAATGCCCCAATTGAGATTGTTGAACAGTTCAACAAACATCATGCGGACAATGATACAGTTGTATGTGTCATGTTAGCATCCATGTCTTTTGAGCTTCAAAAGCAACATGAACACATGAATGCTTATGATATAATGTTTCACCTACAAGAGTTGTTTGGTGCACGGTCTAGAACCGAGAGATATGCAGTTTCCAAAGAACTGTTCAGGTGTCGAATGGCAGAAGGCTCTTCAGTGACTGAACATGTGCTAAAGATGATTGGCCATATTGAAAAATTAGGCCAATTAGGCTTTGTCATGGACCATGAGTTAAGTGTTGACCTGGTTTTGCAGTCACTACCTGACACATATTCATACGTCGTGTTAACGTACCACATGAATAAAGTGGAGACTACGTTACCTGAATTGTTGAATATGCTCAAGGAAGCCGAGGCCAATCTTAAAAGGGACAAGGGCCCAGTTTTAGTGGTTTCTTCAAATTCCTCAAGGACTAAGACTAAAAAGTCAAAATCTAAGTCCAAGAAGAACAAGAAGATAACCAAACCTTCTGGGGGCATAAACAAGAATAAGAACAAGGCAAAGGGCAAATGCTTCCATTGTGGCAAAGATGGACATTGGAAGCGGAATTGTAAGGACTATCTCGACAGCCTTAAAGAGAAGAAGCTTAATGAAGCTGCTACTCAAGGTGTGTATATGATTGAGGTTAATCTGTCTACTTCTAATAATTCCTGGGTATTGGATACCGGAAGTGGTTCTCATATTTGTTTGAATATGCAGGGACTAAAGGAAAGTAGAACGTTGAAGAAAAATGAAGTGATCCTACGAGTAGGCAATGGAGCAAGAGTTGTGGCCATAGCTGTAGGAACATATCATTTATCTTTACCTAGTGGACTTGTTTTAGAATTAAATAATTGTTATTATGTTCCAGTATTAACTGCATACATAATTTCTGTTTCATGTTTGGACATGGAAGGTTTTTCCATTAGTATTAAGAATAAATGTTGTTCTTTTTCACATAATGGAATTTTTTATGGGAATGCTCCTATGAAAAATGGTTTATACATTCTAGATATAACAAATCCAATCCTCAATGTAAACACTAAAAGGCGTAAATTGGATGGTGTTAATCAAACGTACCTTTGGCATTGTAGATTGGGTCATGTAAATGAGAAACGCATATCCAAATTATACCAAAATGGTTATTTGGACTCATTTGATTATGAATCATTTGAAACATGTGAATCTTGTTTGCAAGGAAAATTGACCAAAACTCCCTTTACTGGGAAAGGCGAGAGAGCAAGTGTGTTGTTAGGATTGATACATAGTGATGTATGTGGTCCAATGACAATTCAAGCTAGAGGTGGTTTCTCCTACTTCGTAACTTTCACTGATGACTTTTCAAGGTATGGTTTTGTCTACTTAATGAAACACAAATCCGATACCTTTGGAAAGTTTATAGAGTTTAAGAATGAAGTGGAGAAACAACTTAGTAAAAGTATTAAAACCTTAAGATCCGATAGAGGTGGAGAATACTTGGACCAAGAGTTTGAACGCTATCTGAGGGATCATGGTATTCTTGATCAAAGGACACCTCCAAAAACACCACAAATGAATGGAGTTTCTGAAAGGAGAAATCGCACCCTATTGGATATGGTACGATCCATGATGAGTCGTGCAAATTTGCCAAAATCGCTTTTGGGGCATGCCCTGCATGCCTTCCTATACTTTGAATCGTGTTCCATCAAAGATCTGTTCCTTCTACCCATATGAGATATGGAGAGGTAGAAGACCAAATCTTTCACATATGAAGATTTGGGATGTCCGATTTATGTAAGAGGGATGTGTCGATAAACTTGAACCAAGATCTGACAAATGTCTATTTGTGGGATATCCAAAAGAAACAATTGGATATTACTTCTATCATCCAATTGAATCAAAAGTGTTTATCTCAAGACATGCTACCTTTCTAGAAAAGAGTTTATTCTAGAGGAGAGTAGTGGAGTAAGATAGATCTTGAAGAGGTTCAAGATAAACAAATAGACAAAGAACCGATGGAACTGAGCTAGCTTCTCATGAGGCGCAGCAAGAAGCTCCAGATACACAGGATCTTCGTAGGTCTAATAGACTACGCCATGCACCTAAGAGGTATGATGACATATTCATCTTAGAAGAAGATGATACTCCACCTACCTAAGAGGTTCTAGAAAATAAAGACTCCAAGAAATGGCTTGAAGCTATGAAATCGGAAATGGATTCCATGTATGATAATAAGGTATGGACTTTAGTCGAACCACCTGAAGGGATAAAGCCTATAGGTGCAAATGGGTCTTCAAAAAGAAGACCGACATGGAAGGTAAGGTTGTTACCTATAAAGCAAGGCTAGTGGCTAAGGGTTATAATCAAAGACAAGGTGTTGACTTTGAGGAGACCTTTTCACTGTAGCCATGCTTAAATCCATTCAATAATGCTTGCTATAGCTGCACTATGATTATGAAATTTGGCAAATGGATGTTAAAACAGCTTTCCTTAACGGAAACCTTCAAGAAGAAGTGTATATGACACAACCTGAGGGGTTTACATCTAGAAATGCCAACAAAGTATGCAAACTGCAAAGATCTATTTATGGTCTAAAGCAAGCTTCTAGGAGTTGGAACATTCGTTTTGATGAAGTAATCAAAGGGTTTGGTTTCTTACAAAATCAAGACGAATCATGTGTATATAAGAAGGTCAGTGGGAGCTCAATATGTTTCCTTGTGTTATATGTGGATGACATATTAATTATGGGAAATGACATACCCATGCTTCAAGCAAGAAGGTATGGTTGTCCAAGAATTTCTCCATGAAAGATCTAGGAGAAGCAATCTACATTCTGGGAATGAGGATCTATAGAGATAGATCGAAAAGATTGTTGGGCCTTTCACAATCCACATACATAGATAAAATGTTAAAGAGATTTAACATGGAAAATTCTAAGAAAGGCTTGTTGCCAATATCTCATGGCATTTACCTTTCTAAGGATATGTGCCCTAAAACTGAAGAGGAAAGGGCACGCATGATTAGAACACCTTATGCTTCGGCAATAGGTTCTATCATGTACTCTATGTTGTGTACTAGACCCGATGTCTCATATGCTTTAAGTGTTACAAGCAGATACCAAGCTAATCCTGGTGACAAACACTGGGTGGCTGTCAAAAATATTCTCAAATATTTGAGAAGAACGAAAGACATGGTCTTGGTATATGGAGGTGCCAATTTGCAAATCAAGGATACACCGATTCCAACTGATAAAGATGATAGTCGGTCTCTGGTAATGCGGTTCACATTATATGGTGGAGTTGTGACTTGGAAGAGTTCCAAGCGTGAGACCACAGCCGATTCTACAACCAAGTGAATACATCGCAGTCGCCGAGGCAGCCAAAGAGGCCGTTTGGATCAAGAAGTTCATCTCTGAACTTGGTGTGGTTCCTTCCATTAATGATCCAATAACTTTGTATTGTGACAATAATGGAGCAATTGCACAGGCAAAGGAACCAAGGTCTCATCAACGGTCCAAACATGTATTAAGACGATACCATTTGATCAGAGAGATCATTGGGAGAAATGATGTAAAGATAGAAAGAGTCCCTACGGATAAGAATATAGCTGATCCGCTGACTAAGCCTTTGTCTCAAAAAATTACATGATAATCATGTAAGCTCATATGGCCTTAGGCATGTGAGTGATTGGTTTTAGTGCAAGTGGGAGATTGTTAGTATATATGCCCTAAAGACAATCACTTTTAGGGTCCCTTATATGTACTTGAATTATTTATGCATTAATAAATGACATATTTATCACATTGATTGCTTGTATGTTAATACTTGTGTGATAAAGTCCCTAGAATAAACTTGATCAATGAGATTATAAGTGTTATGATGATGAGACTCATTCGATTAATTATAAAGTTTATTCTTAAATATCTCTAGTCAAAGTATTAATAAGAAGGGACATTACTAATATGGTTAGACTAGCATATACTATGCCGCTTTTGTTAATAAAATAGTAGATCTCATCTACTATGGTGTATGAGACACCTAAGCAAGTATATGGGTGCTTGATGATATGATCAAGTTCACTAGATTGATCCACTTAGAGATTACTTTTGTGCCAAAAGGTTAATCTCTAAATGACATTTTATGTAAATGATTCTTGGACTTAAGATTTTCATAGTATCTTGAATATGGATGTGTATGTTTCAATTGTTATATGATTGCTCCTGTAAAAGGGAATGCTCACATCATTAACGTTTGGGTATATACATTTGAAGTATGGAAAGGTAGTGAATAATCTATAAGGATTCACCACCTCTTGTGGAAGAGGAGTTATCTCATTGTTGGCCTCTTGTGAAATATGACTCAAGAAATCTTAGTACTAAGTGAATGAGTCTTAAAAGCTGGTTTTAAATACTTGTTCTTTAGAGTTATATTTTGGTACAAGAAAGATACATTAATCATGTATGGAATTGGTACATGTTCCATGATTAATGTGAGATAAGTATGGTGAAAGGATATAAATTACATAGTAAATGTTCATTGAAAGGTGAAGTCATCCACTTGACTTTTCTCATTACTTGGGTGGTCATGATGCATTGCTAGATGCCAATCTTGATCTATAAGAATGAGTCAATTGATTGATTGAATCAATGATAAATTAAAAGGGTTTTTTAATTTATCTAACTCTTATTAAGTGAGAATTATGATTTATTCTTATTGCCAAGTAATTGAGAACCTAATGGGTCACACACTTTAAGAATTCCTTTGGTCGAATTAAATGTGATTCAAATAATGATTTAAAATTATTGAATTGATTATTTATGGTTTAATTTGTGAGACAAATTAAACATTGAGGACTTATGGTGTAATTATGGTTGTTTCTTCCAAGACAAGGAGTTGTACTTGGATTAGGAAATTGGATCCTTAAGGAAACTAAGTTATGCTTGGATTAGGAAACCAATCCTTAAGCAAACTAACTCCGATTTCCATATGGTTTTGGAACAACCTAATGGTCTATAAATACCTCATATTACTCTTGCTTAAAGATACAAGACAAGACACAATTTTGAGGGTTTTTATCTCTGAAAATTCGTTTGGAAAAATTACCCAAAAATTAGAATGTTGGGCTAGGGTTTTATTTTAGAGTGTTAAGAGGAGAAAAATTGTTTCTTCTTCCTACTTGACATTCGAGCAACCCTAGTTGTGAGATAGAGTGATTATCTCATTCACTTGTGTCAATAAAGGTTAGCTAGCACTAACACAAGCAAGGGTTGAATAGCCTTGGAGGTTTCGCAAAAGGAATTGTGTGGATCACCGTTAGAGGTCAGACGCTTGAGCTGCCACGTGGATTCACCCACCTCTACGCGCTGTTAGTACTCCATTGTTTAAGGTATTCTCAATAAACACCCTTGTACAAATTGCATGTTTTTATCAAGGATTGATCCTCTCCTGGAATTGAAAATTTTAATTTTATCCGCTGCTTTATTTCTTCAATTCCTAACAGAACACGTACCCAGACTGAGACCGACTATCATCTTTATCAGATTGGAAGCTGGCATCAGTGTATCCTTCGATTTGCAAATTGGCACCTCCATATACCAAGACCATGTCTTTCGTTCTTCTCAAATATTTGAGAATATTTTTGACAGCCACCCAGTGTTTGTCACCAGGATTAGCTTGGTATATGCTTGTAACACTTAAAGCATATGAGACATCGGGTCTAGTACACAACATAGAGTACATGATAGAACCTATTGTCAAGCATAAGGTGTTCTAATCATGCGTTCCTTCCTCTTCAGTTTTAGGGCACATATCCTTAGAAAGGTAAATGCCATGAGATATTGGCAACAAGCCTTTCTTAGAATTTTCCATGTTAAATCTCTTTAACATTTTATCTATGTATATGGATTGTGAAAGGCCCAACAATCTTTTCGATCTATCTCTATAGATCCTCATTCCCAGAATGTAGATTGCTTCTCCTAGATCTTTCATGGAGAAATTCTTGGACAACCATACCTTTACTGCTTGAAGCATGGGTATGTCATTTTCCATAATTAATATGTCATCCACATATAACACAAGGAAACATATTGAGCTCCCACTGACCTTCTTATATACACATGATTCGTCTTGATTTTGTAAGAAACCAAACCCTTTGATTACTTCATCAAAACGAATGTTCCAACTCCTAGAAGCTTGCTTTAGACCATAAATAGATCTTTGCAGTTTGCATACTTTGTTGGCATTTCTAGATGTAAACCCCTCAGGTTGTGTCATATACACTTCTTCTTGAAGGTTTCCGTTAAGGAAAGCTGTTTTAACATCCATTTGCCAAATTTCATAATCATAGTACGCAGCTATAGGAAGCATTATTCGAATGGATTTAAGCATGGCTACAGGCGAAAAGGTCTCCTCAAAGTCAACACCTTGTCTTTGATTATAACCCTTAGCCACTAGCCTTGCTTTATAGGTAACAACCTTACCTTCTATGTCGGTCTTCTTTTTGAAGACCCATTTGCACCCTATAGGCTTTATCCCTTCAGGTGGTTCGACTAAAGTCCATACCTTATTATCATACATGGAATCCATTTCCGATTTCATAGCTTCAAGCCATTTCTTGGAGTCTTTATTTTCTAGAACCTCTTCATAGGTCGTCGGAGTATCATCTTCTTCTAAGATGAATATGTCATCATACCTCTTAGGTGCATGGCGTAGTCTGTTAGACCTACGAAGATCCTATGTATCTGGAGCTTCTTGCTGCGCCTCATGAGAAGCTAGCTCCAGTTCCATCGACTGTTCTTTGTCTATTTGTTTATCTTGAACCTCTTCAAGATCTATCTTACTCCCACTACTCTCCTCTAGAATAAACTCTTTTTCTAGAAAGGTAGCATGTCTTGAGATAAACACTTTTGATTCAATTGGATGATAGAAGTAATATCCAATTGTTTCTTTTGGATATCCCACAAATAGACATTTGTCAGATCTTGGTTCAAGTTTATCTGACACATCCCGCTTTACATAAGCTGGACATCCCCAAATCTTCATATGTGATAGATTTGGTCTTCTACCTCTCCATATCTCATATGGAGTAGAAGGAATAGTCTTTGATGGAACACGATTCAAAGTATAGGAAGCTGTCTAGGCATGCCCCAAACGATTTTGGCAAATTTGCACTCATCATGGATCGTACCATATCCAATAGGGTGCGATTTCTCCTTCGAAACTCCATTCATTTGTGGTGTTTTGGAGGTGTCCTTGATCAAGAATACCATGATCTCTCGGATATGCGTTCAAACTCTTGGTCCAAGTATTCTCCACCTCTATCGGATCTTAAGGGTTTAATACTTTTACCAAGTTGTTTCTCCACTTCATTCTTAAACTCTATAAACTTTCCAAAGGTATCGGATTTGTGTTTCATTAAGTAGACAAAACCATACCTTGAAAAGTCATCAGTGAAAGTTACGAAGTAGGAGAAACCACCTCTAGCTTGAATTGTCATTGGACCACATACATCACTATGTATCAATCCTAACAACTCACTTGCTCTCTCGCCTTTCCCAGTAAAGGGAGTTTTGGTCAATTTTCCTTGCAAATAAGATTCACATGTTTCAAATGATTCATAATCAAATGAGTCCAAATAACCATTTTGGTATAATTTGGATATCGCTTCTCATTTACATGACCCAATCTACAATGCCAAAGGTACGTTTGATTAACACCATCCAATTTACGCCTTTTAGTGTTTATATTGAGGATTGGATTTGTTATATCTAGAATGTATAAACCATTTTTCATAGGAGCATTCCCATAAAAAATTCCATTACGTGAAAAAGAACAACATTTATTCTTAATACTAATGGAAAAACCTTCCATGTCCAAACATGAAATAGAAATTATGTTTGCAGTTAATACTGGAACATAATAACAATTGTTTAATTCTAAAACAAGTCCACTAGGTAAAGATAAATGATATGTTCCTACAGCTATGGCCACAACTCTTGCTCCATTGCCTACTCGTAGGATCACTTCATTTTTCTTCAACGTTCTACTTTCCTTTAGTCCCTGCATATTCAAACAAATATGAGAACCACTTCCGGTATCCAATACCCAGGAATTATTAGAAGTAGACAGATTAACCTCAATCATATACACACCTTGAGTAGCAGCTTCATTAAGCTTCTTCTCTTTAAGGCTGTCGAGATAGTCCTTGCAATTCCGCTTCCAATGTCCATCTTTGCCACAATGGAAACATTTGCCCTTTGCCTTGTTCTTATTCTTGTTTATGCCCCCAGAAGGTTTGGTTATCTTCTTGTTCTTCTTGGACTTAGATTTTGACTTTTAGTCTTAGTCCTTGAGGAATTTGAAGAAACCACTAAAACTGGGCCCTTGTCCCTTTTAAGATTGGCCTCGGCTTCCTTGAGCATATTCAACAATTCAGGTAACGTAGTCTCCACTTTATTCATGTGGTACGTTAACGCGACGTATGAATATGTGTTAGGTAGTGACTGCAAAACCAGGTCAACACTTAACTCATGGTCCAAGACAAAGCCTAATTGGCCTAATTTTTCAATATAGCCAATCATCTTTAGCACATGTTCAGTCACTGAAGAGCCTTCTGCCATTCGACACCTGAACAGTTCTTTGGAAACTGCATATCTCTCGGTTCTAGACCGTGCACCAAACAACTCTTGTAGGTGAAACATTATATCATAAGCATTCATGTGTTCAT
Organism: Gardenia jasminoides; assembly: GCA_013103745.1. Lineage (NCBI taxonomy): Eukaryota > Viridiplantae > Streptophyta > Magnoliopsida > Gentianales > Rubiaceae > Gardenia > Gardenia jasminoides. The sequence goes on along the minus strand of CM023102.1, from coordinate 16,483,895 downwards.
GTTGCTTTTGAAGCTCAAAAGACATGGATGCTAACATGACACATACAACTGTATCATTGTCCGCATGATGTTTGTTGAACTGTTCAACAATCTCAATTGGGGCATTAGGTAGCGGTGGTTCCAAGGGGAGGGGTGCATCAAGAACATAGACAAGACGCTCATGCTTAAGAACAATTCTCAAATTACGTTGCCAGTCAGTCCAAGAAATTAGATCCGGTCAATTTGCAATTGTCAAGGATAGCACGTAAACTAATGTTGGAAGACATTCTACAACAAAGTAAAAATAGAATGAATATTGATATTTATGCTAAACAAAAACCAAATTAAATGACATAAATAAATTTTGATTTTTGTTCCCACTATTTTAATACAAATTTCATAACCCTCATATATGAATTTGGGAATTTAACAATTCCTAGTGGGTCTAGAATCCCATTTAGTTATTTTGACCTTGAATGTACTCAACAAATCAAAATAATTTCAAAAGGTAGGTACATTTTACCAATTACAACCCTTGTAACTTCTAGATAGTTGGGTTATCAACTCTTGACAACACATCTTATGTGTTACCCAACCCTTGCCTCTAAATTTTTTTTTTATGACTTTGAGTGTACTCAACAGGTCACAAAAATTTTAGTTAAATCATACCCATTATTCAGAGATCTTATCTCATAGCAAAAACTCCTCATGGTAAAGCAACCTTGAGTGTACTCAACAAGTTAACTTGAACATGATCATTTTTACTCTAATAATGGAAGGCAACTTCAACTTGATTTAATATTTAATTTGAGGGATTTTAACTAATAATTTAAATATATTATAAAGGTCTCATCAAATCAAACATAGTATGCATATTTATCTATAAATAAACAAACATACTATAAACGTGGATGATTATGGACTTTAATCCTAAGCTAGTTTCCCCGAGCCAAGAGGAGACTAGATGGTCAAACTAAGGGACAAAAACATCTCCATGCCCTGTACACCTCTGTATGTGCCGCCATGGTGGATGTAGTGCCATCTCTATCTTCATTGTACATTACAATTGTAAATTCTAATCTATACATTTGTATCCTTACCCTCTCCCTATCCTTAATGAATAAATAAAAAATACATTACATTTTTTTTTTGAGAGAAACCTTGAGTTACATTCAAGGGGAGTGAGATGAGAAGAGAATTTACATCAAGAATATGAGAGAAAGGCAGGGTGCACAGACCCTATTTCAAAATACTATCAATCCATCCATTCACACATTCAACCATACACAATCACATTGGTCTTAGTCCATAATCATCCACCATGCAATCATATAATATATAAATAAATGAAAGCATAAAAAAATTTTTATTTAGTTCTAGTCATACATCATTATATGCACAAGTCTTTAATAAATAAAAACTTTAATCCAAGGGGTTTAAAAAATTGAATGAATCAAATTCAATTAATTTCTGAAAAATAGCTTTAGTGACAGAAAACAGCTTTTAGCGACGAATATCCTTCACAAGAAATTTGTCGCTAAAAGTTTCAGCGACGCACAGTTCAATCAATTTCTAAAAACAGCTTTAGTGACAGAAAACAGGTTTTAGCGACGAATATCCTTCACAAGAAATCTGTCGCTAAAAGTTTCAACGACGCACAGCCACCTTTTTCAGAATTATATTTGATATAATTTTATTTTATTCATAATAAATTTAGGCAATAATTCCAAAGATACTTTTGTAAAATAACCAAGATCAAATTTGGAAAATTAACTTAAATAAGAAATCTAGATTTCTTATTGTTTTAGGTTTCCTAAAACACAAGTTAGATTAGGAAATCTTTATTTCCTAATAAGCCATATCTATTTTCCAATTTTGATTTTGTTTCCTACTTGTTATCTAATTTCCAAAACTTTGGATTTCCAAGAACTATAAAATCTTTTGAGGACAAAATCCGGAAAACAAAAAAAAACCCTTTTTTTTCGAAATTTTCAATTTTTAAACCACCATTGAATCGCATATAATTAATTCTTAATTAACATATATGACAACTAAATAAACTAATTGCATGTCTTATCAAACCTGGCTCTGATACCACTGTTAGGAATTGAAGAAATAAAGCAGCGGATAAAATTAAAATTTTCAATTCCAAGAGAGGATCAATCCTTGATAAAGACATGCAATTTGTACAAGGGTGTTTATTGAGAATACCTTAAACAATGGAGTACTAACAACGCACGTAGAGGTAGGTGACGAATCCACGTAGCCGCTCAAGCGTACGACCTCTAACGATGATCCACACGAATTCCTTTTGCCGAAACCTCCAAGGCTATTCAACCCTTGCTTGTGTTAGTGCTAGCTAACCTTTATTGACACAAGTGAATGAGATAATCACTCTATCTCACAACTAGGGTTGCTCGAATGTCAAGTAGGAAGAAGAAACAATTTTTCTCCTCTTAACACTCTAAAATAAAACCCTAGCCCAACTTTCTAATTTTTGGGTAATTTTTCCAAACGAATTTTCAGAGATAAAAACCCTCAAAATTGTGTCTTGTCTTGTCAATTTAAGCAAGAGTAATATGAGGTATTTATAGACCATTAGGTTGTTCCAAAACTGTATGGAAATCGGAGTTAGTTTACTTAAGGATTCAGTTTCCTAATCCAAGCATAACTTAGTTTCCTTAAAGATCCAATTTCCTAATCCAAGTACAACTCCTTGTCTTGGAAGAAACAACCATAATTACACCATAAGTCCTTAATGTTTAATTTGTCTCACAAATTAAACCATAAATAATCCAATTCAATAATTTCAAATCCTTATTTGAATCACATTTAATTCGACCAAAGGAATTCTTAAAGTGTGTGACCCATTAGGTTCTCAATTACTTGGCAATAAGAATAAATCATAATTCTCACTTAATAAAAGTTAGATAAATTAAAAAACCCTTTTAATTTTATCATTGATTCAATCAATGAATTGACTCATTCTTATAGATCAAGATTGGCATCTAGCAATGCATCATGACCACCCAAGTAATGAGAAAAGTCAAGTGGATGACTTCACCTTTCAATGAACATTTACAATGTAATTTATATCCTTTCACCATACTTATCTCACATTAATCATGGAACATGTACCAATTCCATACATGATTAATGTATCTTTCTTGTACCAAAATATAACTCTAAAAGAACAAGTACTTAAAACCAGCTTTTAAGACTCATTCACTTAGTACTAAGATTTCTTGAGTCATATTTCACAAGAGGCCAACAATGAGATAACTCCTCTTCCACAAGAGGTGGTGAATCCTTATAGATTATTCACTACCTTTCCATACTTCAAATGTATATACCCAAACGTTAATGATGTGAGCATTCCCTTTTACAGGAGCAATCATATAACAATTGAAATATACAAATCCATATTCAAGATATTATGAAAATCTTAAGTCCAAGAATCATTTACATAAAATGTCATTTAGAGATTAACCTTTTGGCACAAAAGTAATCTCTAAGTGGATCAATCTAGTGAACTTGATCATATCATCAAGCACTCATATACTTGCTTAGGTGTCTCATACACCATAGTAGATGAGATCTACTATTTTATCAACAAAAGCGGCATAGTATATGCTAGTTTAACCGTATTAGTAATGTCCCTTCTTATTAATACTTTGACTAGAGATATTTAAAAATAAACTTTATAATTAATCGAATGAGTCTCATCATCATAACACTTATAATCTCATTGATCTAGTTTATTCTAGGGACTTTATCACACAAGTATTAACATACAAGCAATCAATGTGATAAATATGTCATTTGTTAATGCATAAATAATTCAAGTACATATAAGGGACCCTAAAAGTGATTGTCTTTAGGGCATATATACTAACACTATCAACAAGTATACGCGATGGAACCATTTAAAGGATTATTTTCAAAATAATTTTTTACTCATTGTTACTATAGTACCTCCTATTTTGAAAAATGTGTTAACAGGGACGAAGGAGTATATAAAAGTATCATCAAAACAAGAGTTGATCAATATTCAAGTATATGTTGCACAACTACCTCACTTATTGTGAGGTTAAGAACATTCCATCTTTCTAATCATGAGTGGGAATATAAAGATCACTAGATGGATTCCTCATTCATTTGCTTATGTGATGTCAAAATGCATAGATATAATATTTAACTATAAAATTGGCAAATAACATCACAATCATTTCATTTGCACAAAATAATATACTAGATTTAACTAAAGTACGATAGAATGCTCTCACACTTAAACTTGGAAATACCTAATGGTTAAATTATGTCAAACTTAGATAACCAGCATATTCAACATACAAGGCTCATAGCAAGTTAATTATAGAGGATTTTCAACCACATAAGTACTTTTGAAAAATGAAAATTCCTCCCTCCCCCTTTCTTTTACAAATCATGAATATATTTGAGAACAATTTGTGAGTTACTATATTCAAGCATTTTTATGTTCAAATTCATCATTTGAAAACAGATTCACACATAAGATATATATGAATAGAACCTTAAAGTAATTAGGCATTCCAAATTACGAACAAAGATACACATTAATCAAGTAATCAAATGTCACCCATTTGCCTCACACACAATTCGAGGTAAGAATATTAAGTTTTAAAAGCATAACCTCATAACATTCCATCTACTTATAATAGTTAGGGGAAAAAACTTTGACGGCCATTAAACTATACTCTGCATCTATTTTTAACCATCAAATTATTTTTCATCTCAATTTAGCCACTCAATTAACTAATCAATACGCATGTGGCCATTTTGTTATATTTTGCTCTTAATTTACAAAATAAACTAACCACATGCAAGTTATGTATCAAAATTTAAGGATAAATATGTCCACTAACCTTCTCAACTAGAAGACAAAAAATCACGGCAGCCACTAAACTAGTTTGATTGTACACTTTTAAACACTCAAATATTTTTTGATTCAGAAAGGCCATTCAATTTACAAATGTATATATATTAGTGACCATTCCATCTAAATATGGTGTTAATCCTCGCGGAATGAGTTGCATATGCACTTCATGTAACGACCTCGAATTTTGAAAAAAAAATTATTAATTAATTAATTTTAATTTCAAAAATTTATTTATTTATATAACTACTTCTTTAATTATCTTGTGAAATTCGATTTTATCCTCGTTTTTAATGCCTCATTTAATTTTAACTCTATTTACCCGTAAATTACGTCTCGAAGCATTTATTAGTGGTAAAATGTCAATGGTACGTTTTTCGAGGCAAATTCGGACTGAGAGTAAACTAGTGGAGATAAGTAGGGATGACCACGGATAAGTTGGAAGTGTGATTAAATGACTGGATTTGGGACATTGAAGGTGATTAATTAGGGTTTTGAAATTTTTAATTAGGGTTTGGATTAACCTCGCTAAGCTTAGAATTTCAACTAATTATTTCTTTCAACCGACTCTTCCTAACTCCTACGAAAATTTTCCTATTTTTCCTGCCCCCTCCTAGCTGAAAATTAGCCTTAATTTCAAGCACAATTAAGCCCTTAATTTTCCCTCCAAATAGATAAGAATGGCTTAATAAGTCAACCCTCATTAAGGCAAGACAAGACTTGTGTCTTGTCTTCCTTTCTCCCTTATTTTCTAAAAAAAAAAAAAAAAGCTCCAAACCGGTTCATTTTCTTCCCATTTCACCCGACTCTCTCTTCTCTTCTTCCCTTCATTTTCCATCGATTTTTCACCTTTATTTCTTGCTAAAATCACCAACAAAAACATCAACCCTCTTGGATTGAGCTTGAGCTTGGTGGAAAGGCTTGGACTAGGAGCTTTTAGGAGCTTTTGTTTGGCATTTCCTTGGAGAACTTTCACTCACTTCTTGCAAGAGGTAAAACTAGAAACCTTGAATTTTCCTCCATCCATTTCAATTGAAAAGCATGTTGTTAGGTTGGGTTGTTGAAGGGTTTTAGAAACCTTGACTCTTGTGTTTAAAGTTTTGATTATGAAGTTGATTTGTGGAATTTGATGATCATGAGCAAGAAACGGTGGGCTCTTGAATTCCCACCAAATGTGTGAAATTGATTGTTAGATGGTTAAATGATGTTGTGTAGGTGCATTATGCATGTTGATGATGGTTAAAAGTTTGATGAAAAGCAAAAGGGGAAAATCGGCTAAGGAAGGGAAAAATTTGGGGGGGGGCTGAATTTCTGATTTCTCTATGATTTTCGTGGCTGTGTTCTTGGCTAGTTAAGAGGCTGAAATTGATGTTTAAGTGATGAATGCTAAGCTGCTATTTTGTCCCTCAAAAAGCTCTTCAAGAGTTGATGTTATGTGGTTGAATAAGTTGCAAAGTGAAAGCTGGAAATTTGAGGGTAATGCTGTCCGAATTTTGAGGATTTATTTGTGATATTCTTGCCGAAAGGTGTGACCATTTTTGATCATCAATAGGCTTAGGAAGTTCAATACTAGCTTGGTTTCAAAAATTAGGCAAATTGGTAGTGATTTGAGGCATGAACTAGGTGATACAAGTGAGGGAGCAAATTTTCCAGTTTTGAATGCATGAGTTGGACGAAGTTGAGGCGCATAGAAAATGGCCTTCCCGGTGGTATTTTAAGTTGAAATCTGGTGTAAATCTAGTTGATATATGGAAGTGTTAGTGTGCCAAATTTGACAATTTTTGGACTTGAATTCGTCACTCAAATAGCAACTTGAAAGCTGCCCTGTATTTTCGAAATTCCAGAACTGCAGAATTTCGAGTGACCTCTGTTTGCACTGTTGTCATTTCATGCTCGGATGTCAGAATTGAGTTCCGTCAGTGGCTGTTGAAAATTCTTATGTAGAAATATATTTGTATAAATTTCAGAGGTTAATTAATTTTCTGTAATTTTTGGCCAATTTTCAAAATGTGCTGGATAACCAGCCTGACGGACACTGTCGTCTTACTGTAGCTGAATGTTCAACGGAAATATGGGTTAATTTCGTCCATTGATGTCTTCTGAAAAGTTTTAGAGCTTTTAAAGAGGTTTCCAACGGTACCAAATGAACAGAATTCTGACTTATAAAACTTGAGTTATGATTTTTCAAAGTTTTCAACTCAACTAGGAAAATTGTCGAACTTTCGACTTTTTGCATTAAACTTCACCATTGATTAGGAAAACTCATTTTTTTTCTCTTTTAATTATTTTTAGGTCAAAGTGTTGATTTTGCGACGGATCAAAACTTGGACTCCGACCCCTATTTTGTCGGTGAGTTTTCAATGCATGTTAAAACGCTTTCATTGAACTGCTTGATGTATATACGTGCTTCTTGACTTGTTATTTGCTTGGAATGTGAAACTGAGAATTTAATGGACCGCTCACTCAAAGGAGAGTATACTTTATTGCTCCCTTTTTGTAGAGTTGGAAATTTGATTTTTGCCTGTATTGAACTCGGGGAAATGAAAAACGTGAAATGTACTTACTCTTGGCCGTGTGCCTTGAGTAATTCCTGTTTACTGTATATTATTGAGTTATGTATGCGGGCCCGGTGAGAGTAAGGTGGTTGGAGTTGGCATGAAGAGTCGTCTACTTGGTTTGAAAGTCGACTGAGTGTCGACTTCGATAATTGCTCGTGATAAGTGGAAATTGGCTCGAGAGCCCTGATCCTCCGTGTGTTATTTGTATTTATTTATGTGCTTTAATTATTTACTTGCAATTTTACCGCTTTAAGTGCCTGTGCATAAATTTTGAAAACTCACGAGTTTTTTAGCTCACCCCCGTTCCCTTTTATTTTCCTTAACAGGTGAAGAGAATCCCGCGGCGTAGTTAAGGCTATCGTCTTGATCTTTTGGATTTTTGGTCTCGAGTGCGAAGACACTTTGTATATTTTTATGTGATTTTTAGTACTTTAAGATTATGGAAATGTATGAGCTTTGGCTCGAGGATTGTAACCATATGACTTGGATGATTGTAAATTTTAAGTTTAAATGTTATTCTCAGTTTTAGTATTAATGTTTTGTTAATTGGGGGAAATTTGCACGTTTAAGTTAGAAATGATTTGAATGCTTGAGTCCTGGCGAGAGTTGGGCAGACAGTCCGCTAACCCCTCTGGTTAGCCTTAGGGGGAGGTGGGGCTGTTACACTGCACCTGCCAAAGACCATGGGTAAATTCATCCAAATAGATGTGATAAAATCTTAAATAATTATTGAACTATACAAACAATATATTTTTAGTGATATTTCATTCAAATTGGCCACTGTACTTACCAAAATATTATATTAGTAAGCTTTTATTCAAAATTTGTTATTAGATCTAATATTTTCAGGGTTGTTGGAAATAATTCACAAGAACTTGAGCATATAATTCAGATTTTTTGTCACAACTTATAAAAAATATATTAAAGCAACTATTAGATTCTAAATTTTATTGTCATTAATCTAAAAATACGAAATTCTAGATGAAAAAAATCTAAAAAATTGACCATACGAAATTGTCCTTACTTTTTTGTATGTGAAATGCACATGGAACTCATTCCGTTAGCATAATAGAAACATTTTATGAAATGACCACTAGTATACTGATTTAAGAGTTCAATAACTATATTGAGATAAAAAAATATTTGAGTGGCAAAAAATGTACAAGTGAAATAGTTTAGTAGCCATTAGAATTTTTATACTCAGATTGAGAATTTCAATGGACATATTTACCCTTAAAATTTGACACGTGGTTGGTTTATTGTGTAGATGAAGAGCAAAAACTGACAAAATGGTCATGGATGTACTGATTAGTTAGTTGAGTGACTAAACTGAAATGAAAAATAGTTTGATGGTCAAAAGTAGACGCGGAGAATAGTTTAATGGCCGTTAAGGTTTTTGCCCTAATAGTTATCATCCACATTGTCCAAGCATGCAAGGTTTTATCTTTTTCTTTTGTTTTTCATCTACTCCATGGTGCAAAGTTGAATTTGGTAGATGAGAACTCCATTTCTTTCTTCTTTCCAAATTACCAAACTATTTGGATGATTACTTTCGATAAGTGACTTGAGGATGGTTCTATAAGTGACTTGAGGATGGATTGTCTTGACTTGAAAGAATTTGTATTCTTAAAAATCGCTGTCAAGCTTCACAATTCTTGACTAACAAACTTTGTACAAGTGTGCATTAGTAGTATAAAAGAATATATAACCATCATCTTGTATATAAAACAAATTCAAGAGTATCATTAATTTTTTTTAACCTTAACTCAATGAATTGAGACAATCAAAAAATAATTAATCAAATTTGTTTGAGCAATCTAAAAGCCTTTTAACTCACAAACATCATCCATATTGACTTGTCATACTTTGAAATTTTCACCACATGACATTATTGAGATAAAAAGCATTTAATTAATTTCAAGGATATGCATCAAATCATTTTTGTGTTAATTCTCTCATTTTACCCAAATGATTCATATAAGTTCATGCACAATCATACACAATTCAAGAAACACAATCATTTTTAAATTAACAAACAAGCTAACAAGTATATGCATTTATGTCCATGAATAGAAGCCATAATGGTAGTTCTTCAATCTCACATCCTTAATATTTTAATAAATATTTGAAATTTTTCTATAGTTATTACACATAGGATCATCACACAAAATATTTTTACTCCTGTTAAAATAGTTTGATAGTAATCTCTGGTTATTTAAACTAAAATATGTCTTCCCTTTATTACCACTTTGTCCTTTAAATTTTAGAGGCAAATTCCTAATATTAATTTTCCTATAAACATTTTAGTTTTCTTTGTGGATTATAGATTTATCCTTCTTAACCCATATCATTTTAGTTCCTTTATTAAAATTTCTTTTCTTAAAATATGTATCCATTTTATGACCAAATTTTTCACAAAAATAGCAAGTTAATCTAGGCTTAGCAAAATTATTATTATTATTATTATTATTATAATTTTTTGAAATCATTTTTACTTTTACAACAAGTTTCAATTTGTTCCTTTTTATTGGTAAATTCATTAAGTACAAACTCAAATGGTCTATTCACTTCAATATTTACATGTTCAACTTTTAAAGATTCATAAACTTTCACTTTTTCTATGAGTTTTTCTGTTTATTTCTTCAATTCCTTTTTTGAGTTTTCTACTTCTTTATGAGACTCTTTCAGCTTATTAATATTGACCTTTAACTTCTCATTTTCTTCTTTAATTTGTTTTTTCTCCAAAGAACTTTTATTTAGTTGAAATTTTAAGTTATTTAACTCATTAGCTTTTCTTAATTTCTCATCTAAATTTCTAGCAATCTTTTCAACTATTAAATTATCTATATTCTCTTCCTTAAAATTTGAAGTTGAACATTCTTTCTCTTCTTCACTAAAATTAAGATTTTTATTCTTATAGATTTCTTCTAGTTTTCTCTAAACCTCTTGAGCATTTTTACAATTCTTTACTCTCTTTAATTTATTTTTACTCTATAAAGAATTTCTATAGCTTGTATATTCTGAGTCAAAATATTTTTATCATTCTCATTTAGCTCTTTCTTAGTCTTTTCTCTCGTTTTCTCTAGTTTTTTCTTTCTTTATGATTAAAGCTTTATAAGGACCATCCACAATAATATACCACAAATCAAAATCAATAAATTTAATAAAGGCATCTATCCTACTCTTCCACGCATCATTATTTTTGCCATCAAAAGTCGATGGTTCATTTATGGATTTTCATAACACAAAATCGATTTCCATAATGATAGGAGACCAAGTTTTGATACTAATTGTAAGGTCCAAGTAACCTAAGAGGGAAAGTGAATTAAGTTGTTCACAAAAACAAACAAGTAATTGCAAATATTCACCAATAAAAATGTCTCAAATAAAACTCGCAAAGATATAACAAATGATTCAATTAATTCAATAAAATTCAATAAAAATTGCACAATTAAGTAGTACAAAGAAAGGCTAAAAGATAGAACTGCAAAATAACAAGCTTCCAACTTTACTCAAACTTGACGTTGAGTCAACTAAGTTGCTTCTCCAATTAATGGCGACACTAACCAACTTATACAAGTGAAGACTCACTGTCACACCCCAAATTCGCCACCTAATTTGGAACACGACACACCGTGAAACCCAAGGAGTACATCTCCTTAAATCTCACAAGGTATCTTACTTAACTAAACAACTTGTGAAATACAAGGAAAATTAATACTTCCAAAATATTATAAAACAAGCAAACTCCAACTAACACATCAAGTCGCATCCACAAAATTGTCTAATTTGTGGTCTGATGCCACTTATTACATCTCCTTATTCATAACTAGGAATAAAATTCACTTAAGAGTGAAAATTTTATTTAATACACATATCTCCAGTGACATACCACCTAATTTTCCCCTTCTTCCACGAATACTAGCTCATATTCCTCAGCATTGTTTGCCAAATTGGGTAAGAGAGGGGGGAGTATTGACATGCGCAACAAGTATCACTAACCATCCTTGCCGGATCATACATGTTACATATATTCATGTAGATTGTAAACAAATAATTCACATTTCAAAATCATAATTCGAATATTACACAAAATCATAGAGTTCATATTCATAAGTCAAAGCATGGAAAGGTATTGAATTCGAATTCCTAAATCACGGAATTCAATCTTTAACTTAATTAGAGGATCATGCAATCATCAGTCTCTATGTACACAGCTTTGTGTTTAACCCCCATTAGGAAAAGGCCATAGTTCGAATTCGAATTCATATTCATAAGATTGGACCTGGTCTTGCAGAGTATAGTCATGATCGTAACTAAGGTTGTTCCATTACTCTAATCACTAGTTATAATTCACAAATATATATTTATGATAATTTCTTACACTTCAAAAGACATACAAATAAACATATATGATCCGATTTTAGCATAATAAAATACCACTTAAGTTCACAAAAAAATCTTGCTTTTCAAATAATAAGGATAGTGAGAAATACTCACCTTAAATCTTCTGAAACAATCACTCACAATTAAACGATTTTCAGTCCCTTCAAACATTAACCTAAATAACATATTTGAATCACAAAAATCATTATTAAATCCAAGTATGCATTCCTAGGTCACCTTGAGCCATACTGATCTTGTCCATGCCCTTACCATAACTTTTACTATGCTTGTGGCAATTTTTAGATTTGACCATGATTCACTTATTTGACCATAATTTGAAATTTACGGAACAAATTCAAAAACCATATACACCTCCAGAAACTAGACTTAGAATCTGAAAGTTTTATGAAGATTATAATTCAAGAATTAAATAGCTTTACTCTCAGAATTGGACATGAATCTCATACAGTAAAGCTGTCATAGGTTAATCTTTATCCAAATTTGAAAAACCATATTTATTCATAAAAGAATCAAAAGCTTCTAAACCTTTTTCCACATAAACTACTCCATTCCTAGTTTCAAAAAAAATAATTCTCATGAAAAACAAAGGTTCCTACCAAGACTTGTGATTTTTCAAGCACCTATACAAAATCAGCCTTTACAAGCAAATTTCTAGATTTGCATAACATATGAACTTTAAAGAAACAACTATTAAATACATTGAAAAATTCTCAAAATTTCCATATTTGTATTATACTCATAGTGCCTTAAAAACATGATTTTATCTAAGAAAATTCCTTCAAAAACCATTGGTTCTCAACAAAAAAGTTGACTATTCAAATCTGTCTAGGGTTTGACGGATCAGGAAACTGACTTTCTTAATTCAGAAAAAAAAAACTAGATTTACGACATCTATAAAATCTGAAAAATCTTCATATTCTGACTCACAAACACCTTTACAATATTATCATGAAAGTTTCTTGGAAAAAACAAATCATCCAATTCATTTTTTTGACAAAAATTCATTTAACACAGCATTCTGTCAAACCAGACCAGGCTTACAATGAAATATAAGAACTAGGGTTAGACTGAATTTTTGCATGAAATTTTATAGTCATATAGTAGACATATAGTACTACAATCCTGCAAAATTTCATACAAAAAGGATAGATCAAGTGTTTCCAAGGGAGATGCACCATTTGTCACAAAGATAGGTATAGTACTTGCACTATCTTTTTAGGAATAATTTCAGAAACCTCCCCTGAGGTTTTTTCTAATCATACCTGGCTCTCCCGAGGTTTTTAAAATTACTTTTACCACCCTTAGAATGACAATCTTTGTAACATTGGCACCCCTCCTATGAGAGAGAGATAATTTCTTCCAATTTTGCCCTTCTAAAAGTTGATTTTTGAGTTTAGAAGATGAAAGATAAAAATAAATGAAGATTATTTTCTAAAAAACAATTAGGAGTAATTTTTTTCCTTTAAAACCTTTAGAGTTACAAAATATGCCACTTTAAATTTTATAATTTTGTTTCCAACTCCTTAACAAAAAAACTCAAAAAAAAATTGAAAAGAAATAAGATTTTTATCTTAATTCTGTTGGTTCACTAATTTTTCAAAATTTTGTTTTTGATAATTGAACACTATTATTCAGGAGTAATTTTTCCCTTTAAAACTTTTAGAGTTAGAAAATATTTTTTAAATTTTATAATTTTTGTTCCTAACCCTTAACAACAAGTTAAAAAAAAATTATCATCTAGGAGAATCAAATGATTTTTTAATTTCCATTCTCCAAATTGTTAAGAAATAAAAATTATTTTTTCCTTTTTTTAAATCTCTATTGTTAAGAAATAAAAATTATTTTTTCCTTTTTTTAAATCTCTAGGATTGGGTCATTGTTTCTAACTATGCCAAAATTTTAGATTGAAAAGAAATAAGACTTTTATTTTAATAATGTTGGTTAATCAATTTTTCAAAACTTTATTTTTAATATTTTTTAAAGGAAAACTAGAGTACTACTCTTTTACAGTAAATTATCTAAAGAAAGGACACATATACCTACCTAAATAGTTGAATACCATTATAGGTATATTTAATATGCATTTTTTCATGATTTCAACAATACTCCTGTCATTTCCTTCACCAAATGAATGATTTTGACCCATTTTTCCCTCATCTTTTCCCGATTAATAAACATAAAAAGAAAAAATTGGGGGTTCATTTGGATTTGCTATTTTTGGATCTTTTTTTTGAATGTATTTCACATCTCAAATGTTACAGTAATATACTAATAAAAAATAATCCCAAAAACACCAATCCAAACAAATATTTTAAAAACAACTTATACATACAAAAATAAAAAAAAATTTATCCTTTCTTCTTCCACCCTAATCCCACCACCATCCAACTCCCACCACCACCTCCTCCCCCCACCACCTTCCCTCTCTCTCCCCCCTCTCTTTCTCCCATTCCCTTTTTATCCCCCTCCCCCTCCTCCCCTCCCCTCCTCGCGGACCCCCTTCCCCTCCCCCTCCCCCTCCTATCCAAATTAAAATTTTATTTGGTATATTTTTGGGGCATTTTTAAAATTGAAAATTTATTTGGGATAATTTTTTGGGTATTTTTCAAATTAAAAATTTATTTGAGGTATTTTTTGGAGTGTTTTTAAAATTAAAAGTTTATTTGGGGTAATTTTTGGCATATTTTTAAAATTAAAATTTTTTGGGGATTTTTTTGGGTATTTTTAAAATTAAAAATTTATTTGGGCTATTTTTAGGGCATTTTTAAAATTAAAAATTTATTTGGAGTATTTTTGGGGCATTTTTAAAATTAAAAATTTATTTGGGGCACTTTTTTAAGGTATTTTTAAAATTAAAAATTTATTTGGTGTAGTTTTTTATGGTATCTTTAAAACTAAAACTTATTTGTGGTTTTCTAGGTCATTTTTAAAATTAAAAATTTATTTCGGGTTTTTTGGAGTATTTTAAAATTAAAAATTTATTTGGGGTTTTTTGGAGTATTTTAAAATTAAAAATTTATTTGAGTTTTTGGGGTATTTTTAAAATTAAAATTTTATTTGGGGTAATTATTTGGGATATTTTTAAAATTAAAATTTTATTTTGGGCTATTTTTTGTAGCATTTTTAAAATTAAAAATTTATTTGGGTATTTTTTGGGGCATCTTTAAAATTGAAAATTTATTTGTGGTAATTTTTGGTGTATTTTTAAAATTGAAAAAGTACCCTAAATAAATTATTTCAAAAATATCCCAAATAAATTTTCAATTTTAAAAATATCATAAATAAATTTTAATTTTAAAAATGCCCCCAAAATTACCCCAATTAAATTTTCAATTTAAAAATGGACTTAAAATTACCTCAAATAAATTTTTAATTTTAAAAATACCCCAAAAAATTACCCCAAATAAATTTTAATTTTAAAATTGCCCTAAAAAATACCCCAAATAAATTTTTAATTTTAAAAATACTTCCAAAAATTTTCCTAAAAACACTCTTAAAAACGCCTCAAAGACAATTACAGTAATTGTTTTTCACATTCCAAATGTTACAGTAGTGTTTTTGAATAACAATCCCAAAAATAACTGATCTAAACGGAGCCCAGTAAAAAAGGTATCCCAAATGTGCACAATCTTTATGACATTTTTATTATTTTCTCTTTATATAATTTACTTTGAAGGTGCCAGGTGTAACTAGGAGAAAACTCAATGGAGGTTTCTAAAATTATCTCATGAAGATATCAGGGGTAGTATTTGTGACAACCCCACCTCCCCTTAAGGCGAACCAAAGGGTTTGGCGAACCGCCTGCCCAACTCTCGCCGGGACTCACTACAGATCCTCAATCATATTACAGACCTCAAATAATTACAATGCAAGATCTCCAAAATAATAATTACATTTTCAACTAGTCCAATTACATCAAAAGTCCAACCATCCAAGATTACAAATGGTACAAGAAATATTCCAACCAATCACACTAAGAAAGATCACAACACATGCTTTCCTTCGTCTTGAGCCCTGTGGGGGGGAAAACAAAATATTTTGGGGTGAGCTCGAAACTTAATGAGTATCCAGTCAAAATACGTTGGCAAATAAGTAACTCAATAATTTAATTTATTGAACAGTGATTAGGTATCAAATGAATGGATTTTATTTGCTTTGGTGAGCCAGTGGAGTCATTGCACTCAGACACCCAACGCTTAAACAAATCACTGAACAGTAGAACACTAATCATTAACAATAGAGCCGTTCGCTCAAACGAGTCATTACACTGGAAATCAAGTGGAGCCGTTGGTGTCAAGTACAAGACCACCACATACTCACCGAGCCAAATCATGTACACACAAGCACACACATGTCATCATGAAGTGATGCAATTAACAGTAGAAACTTTCGATTTGAAACAGTTTTATGAACACTCACCAACCACAGCTTGCTTCACTTGTCCGTAACAGATATCTTCATTTCAAGCCAAGTTCTAGAATCACAAGTTTCATACCAAACATTTCATCAAACACTTGATGTGCATAACCACTAGTTTCACATAAACATTTTATCAAACACTTGGTAGGCATCAGCTATCAAGTTTCTATCATCTCTTGGTGTTTTGATCATAACTAGAGCTATACTCATCGGATTGAGATGAATCTTATACCATTTCGAAGTTAAGACATAGAGCTACAACTTTGATGAAGAGGTAAAACCTCAAATCAGACTTAATCAGGGTCAAAATGAGCAAAATCAGAGGCATGAGAAACCTGTCGGATCAAGAGTAGGTTGACTGAACAGTCTTTGAAGAATGGCTATAACTCGATGTAGAAAAATCAAAATCGAGCTCCGTTAGTGGCGTTTAAAACTAGATTCATAGATATTTCCAACAGTATAAATCTCAGACTCTAGTTCAATTCCTATAATCACCAGTAAGTTCGGGAAGTTGGCTGAATATGAAGACTGTTATCTGAAACAGAGTATGGGGCAGTCAGGGGTATTATGGTCATTTCACATGATACAGTGGTCCGATTGATCTGAAATTTTCTGGGTGGAAATCTAACTCAAATCCCTACAACTTTCATGTTTTGTGCAAAAGCTATTTTGGCCTTTATCAAGGACGAATTGCAGGTCAGTTTGACACAAAAATGGGCAACACATTAAGGAAAAACCATCAAAAGTCTTAACACTTTCCATAATCAAGCATCAAAAACACTCTAATACATCCTAGAATTCATCTAGCATCAAGAATCCATAAGTTTAACACCATCAAAGAGAAGTCAAGGGGTAGTTCTACCTTATGCCAACCAAGAGAAATCCACCAAAAGCTTCACCTCCTCCAATTAAACTTGGTAGCCAAGTGATTGCCTAGACTAGATTTTCTTCTCAAGTGATTTTCTCAACTAAAAGCAAGAATATTTTGAGCTAGGGTTTTGGTGTTTTTCTTCCCTTCAAGTTCAGCCAAAAGAGAGCAAAATGGAGGGAATTTTGGTTTGAATTTTGAAGACAAGAGATTAAATAGAAAAGGTCAAGTCAAGGTTGTTATGGATTGTTGACAAGTGGTGGAATTTGGTCCAAGAATTGGATTAAAATCTATGCAATTATCTTCTAATCCCTTAATTTAAAATGTAACCCGTTTGATACCATATAAGTTTTATGCATTTGACTACATGAAACATGTAAAATGCAATTCCAAATTAATGTTGTATAAATAATGCACTTAATGAAAACTTTATGCTACCAATGTTTAAAAAAAATGATATGCACTTAAATAAATACAATGACAAATAATTCATGAAAAATTTAGGATTTTCGCAAGAAATATAAGCAAATAATTTAAGAAATTTTGGGTCCTCACAGCATTATCCTTCCAAAATTTTTTGATTTCGCATCATTCTATTAGTGGTGCTAAGTGTGATTTTGAAAATCTTGAGAGAGCTAGGTGTAATTAGAGAGAACCTCAAAAGAGGTTTCTGAGATCATCCCATCTTTTTATTGTATAAGTAGATAAATAGGGCTCCGTTTGATTGCCCCTTTTTGAGCATTGTTTTTCAAAAATACTGCTATAATATTTGGAATGTGAAATACAATTATGGTAGATATTTTTGGAATGTTTTTGAGAATGTTTTTGGGATATTTTAAAATTAAAAATTTGTTTATGATAGTTTTTTTAAAAATTAAACTACCTCCCTCCTCTTCCTCCTCCTTTCTCTTTCCTCCATCCCCTTCTCTCTCTTTCTCCCCCACCCTCCAATACTCTCTCTCTCTCTCTCTCTCTCTCTCTCTCTCTCTCACCCTCCCTCCCTCCCTCTCTCTCCTCTCTCTTTTTCTCCTCTTCCTTCCCCTCTAGTCGCAACCAATGATTAGATTTGGTCGTTGGTCGAGACCATTGCTACTGGTTATGACTGACGACTAGAGGGGAAGGAATGAGAGGTTGCAAAGAGGGAATGAGAGGATGGGGGAGAGAAAGGGAGAGAGAGAGAGGGGGGAGGGAGGGAGTAAGAGAGAGAGGAGAGAAGAGGGAAAGAAGGAGGGGGAAGGAGAAGGGAGGGGGAGAGAGAGAAGGAGAGAGGGGAGAGAAGGAGGTGATGGTGGTGGTGGTGTGGATGGGTGGTGGTGGGGGGAGAGTGAAAGAAGAAGGGATATTTTTTTTATTTGTTTATGTATGTGTGAGTTATTTTTGAAATATTTATTTTGATTTGAATTTTTGGAATTACTTTTGGTTGGTGTATTACTGTAATATTTTATATTTAAAAAATAATTTTTCAAAAAACAGGCCAAAAATACTAAATCCAAACGAAGCAAGATGATCAGTCTTTATGATTGATCTCATAGTAAGTTCTAAATGGTTATACTAGGAGGCATAACCACACTCTGCAGAGTAGAATAATAGACATGCATGCCCATAGAAGTATATTATTAGAGAAATTATAATCCAAAAAATTATTATTAGAGACAAAATAAACATTAAAGAAAATTATCAGCAGAAACTAAGTTACATATGCCCAAATAAATATAAATCATAGAAGTACTTCTTTTTGAATATTGCCAACTCCTTTTCTACCGGTTTTTCTAGAAGGCATAAACTGCACTAAAAAATGCAGTAACACAAAACTTTTTAGATGCCTATTTGAGTATATATATCCTTGTCATAAAATGCTCGACTGAATCTTGCAACATGACTAATATGAGTTTTTGGCATGAAATAAATATTAATAAGATCACAGCCTTTATGGTTATTGTTGCACCACCATAATTTAGTTATTTACTAAATTAAGAACCTTTCTAATTTCCTGATGCTACTTTGTTTCGTACAAAATAACACTCAGCTTGTACATAAAGAGCATAAATATCATATGAGAAACTATTTATAATGTTACAAGAACATAAGTTGAAATTGACAAACAAGAAACCTATTTGCTCTTCCTACAGAATCAACAGCTTCATTAACCAGTTCTGGTATTTAGAAACAAAACAGAACAAACATACACAAAAATCTAGTTGCAGTTACTGAAGCGGAAGTGTCTCCCAAAAGTTGCTGTTTGGTAAAGATGCAAGCTCATTTTTACTGACATTCAAAGAATTTCTGTGAATTTTAGTCTCATTACCGCCTCAGACAAAAGCTTTACTATTGTAAACAGGCTACTAAATTAGCAATTGTAGGATATACCGACAGCATGATTCCTTAAATTACTCTTCAAGAAAGGCAAACTTTCCTCACTAATCAAAATTAATCATCTTATTTTACAGAAAGCTCCATGTAACTTCATTTGATTTTCAAATAGCCTTCTTGCCTTATTCTTTCTCGTTGTTAAGGTACAATCATTACTCACTGTTCATTGAAGAAAATAAAAAGCTTTTAAATCAACAATTTGAAGATGAAAAAGTAACTTTCTTAATCCAAAGTTTGAAGATACAGCTTGCTAATTCCTTAAAAATCTACAAATATGAATGGAATAAAATGAGAATATACATTTCTCAAACATGCTAGCATCTACAGAATATATAAATGTACATATGCATATATATATATATATATATATATATGTATATACACACACACACGTACATATATATATATATAACTGTATACATATACATATACATATATATGTGTGTGTGTGTGTGTGTGTGTGTGTATAGACACACATACATATGTATATTTAGGGGCTCTTTATAAGTTCTAATTTCGTTAGTAGGATGGTACTGGAGTAGGGACTCTGGTTGTACAATAGGGTACTTAATTCCCCTTGGTGCCTGAGTTTGCTGGATCCAATATACTTTATTCCTGATTTAATGTTCTAAGTTCAAGTATTTTCTACCAAATTAGATCCTTTCTCGCTTTTCTAATATTTAATATAAATGAACAGGGGTTATGATGCTGTACTTGTTTAAGCTGATCCTCTATAATATCAAAGTATGAATAACACTGTTCTATGGTATTGAGTTATCCTAAAATAGGGATGAAATAAAAATGTGACTGGGGACTCCTTAGGTCTTGGAGTGCTAAATGATATGATCTTTTAATGGTGGAATGCCGGTTGGACATAAACAATTCAAAAAACAATTCGTAACCAATATTTTCTTTACTTAGGCACTTGGTATTAAGAGAGGATCAAGGAAATATACCTTCCTTACTTCTTGATGTAATTTTTGAGCAGAATACTATTCATTCGCAGTGGGAGGTGTGCCTCACGCCTTTTCCTCTTAGTGCCTTATTGACCTTCCTGTCCATTCGGCTTTAAGTGGGTACTATGGCTTTTTTGGACTTTTAAGTCTCCTGACTACTATAGTATTAATTTGCCTGAATATGTAATCAAGATCTAGGGTGTGAGGGCCTCAAAAATTTATTTTAATATTGTTAAAATGTATTATTTTGAATAATGTTATTATTGTTATTAATTCGTTCAATTATTTTAAAATCGTACTTAAACGAATTTTTCAGAAAATTTAAATGAAAATTCAATTTATTTATTTAATTAATTATTTAATTTATTTCATCTTGAGGTGACTCGATTTTATTTCACCCTTAATTTCTTGTAGTTTATTAATAATTCGTTTAGTTTTTAAAATTCGCCCTTTTAACATTAATAAGACAGAAAATGAGAAAAACACGTTTTACGAGGTAAAAATTCGGGCAATGACTTCAGTAGTACTGGAATGTAGGGATGATCATCGTAGGTTAGAAATGTTATCCAGTGACTAGAGGTGAATTAAAAAGAGTGATTATAATTAGGGATTCGAAATCATAGTTTAAGTTGGATTAATCTCCTTGGACTAGAATCTTAATTAACCATTGTTTCTTCCACTTAATTCACCCCAAATCACTTCAATTTTATTCCTTTCCATCTCTCCCTCCTAACCAAGATTAACCCTTTAATCCTTAGCTAAGTGGGATAATTATTTTCCCCTCCAAAATTGTTAGCAAAGGGATTACTATTCCATGTTTGACTTTGAAGCATAAGACAAGCTTTATGTCTTGTCTTTCCCTTCTGATTTAATTCATTCAAAATTGCACAAAAATCCCTCTCTTCCTCTCTTCCTCTTGGCCGAACTCCCCTCCCCCTATTCCCTTGAAACTTCATCAAATTTCTCCCACCAAATTCCCTTCTAAAGCCACCTACAACCTCCATTAATCTTGGCTTGAGCTTGAACTTGGGTGAGGAGCTTTGAGGAGAAGCATTGGGAAGCTTTAGTCTAACATTTCTTGGAAGAATTTTTGCCTACTTCTTGGAGGAGGTAAGGAACTAAAGCTTGCATCTTTGTCTATTAATTCTATTTTTAAGCATGATGTTAGGATTGGGAGCTTGAGAGGTTGCTAGAACCTTGACATTTGTTGATGAAGTTGATTCTTGTGTTGGTTTGCAATTTTAGATGATAAATTTCATTAGATTGTCTTTCATGATTTTGGTTTGAATGAGTGGGCTCTTGGACTCCCACACTTGTGATAATATGATTTCTAGCATGATAAATGATGCAATGTGTGGTTATATATAGAATTTATGGGCTGATTTTGGACAAAAACCTTCAAGGGGAAAATCGAGAGGAAGAAGTAGGAAAATGAGGGTTATAACTTCTAATTTTTTTTATCTTGATTTTTGTGGCTGCATTTTGGCTAGTTAAGGACGATTTTTGATGCCTACAATGTTGGGTGTTAAGTTGTTATTTTGCCCCACAAAAAGCTCTTTAAAAATGGTAGTAAGAATGAGTGTTAAGATGAGACTAAAATCTGGAAAATTTGAGCAGGTTTGCTGTCTGAACTTGAGGGCCTGTTTTGTGCAAAAATTTGATAAAAGCTAATATCCTTTCTAATCACCCTTGGGCTTAGGAAGGTTGAGACCATCTTAGGTTCGAAAATGGGTGCTTATGGGGGTGGTTTAGATGTGTTAAAAGCAATGAGAAGTAGAGGAATGAAACTTGGCAGGATAGAATCTACGATGTTGCATCCACTTTGAGCAAGTAGAAAACTGTCTTCCCATTCCAATTTTTAGTTGAATTTTGGTATGAACCTAGCTTATATATGGAAGTATTATTTTACCAAATTTGGTAATTTTTGAGTAAGAATTCGTCACTCAAAAGAAGCTCCAAATGTTACCCTGTAAAACAGGATTTCAGAAAACACAGGTTTTTGAACCAGCCATGTTTGAACTGCTATAATTTCTTGCTCGAGAGTTGGAATTGAGTGATGTTGGTGGCGTTTGAAAATTAATACTTATTACTTTAAATTTTGAAAATTTCAGAAGCCAATTTGTTTTATATAATTTTTGTGAATTTTCAAAGTTGCCTGGTCGGCCAACCTGTTATGCTCTGTTTCAGTACTGTAGTAGTTTGTTAATCAAATATCTGGGCAGTTTCTATCCATAATTTTAACTGTGTTCCTTCTACAAAGTTTTATAGATTTAAAAGAGGTTTCTAACGGAACCAAGCTTGTAAAATTTGGACTTATATAACTCAAGTTACGATTTTCCAAAGATTTCATCTCAAAATAAAAGTTCATCGAACTTACTTGTTCTTAAACTAAGTTTGGTCGATTAATTAGAAAACTCATCTTTGTTTTCTTCTAATTATTTTAGGGCGAAGTGCTGATTTGCCATTTGACCAAAATTTGGATTCCGATCCCTACTTTGTCGGTGAGTTTCCAAGTGCATGTTAATTGTATTTAATCTGTTGTAAATGAACTTGCTTGGACTTGTTAAGCCCTTGAGAAGGCAAGCATGTACATTATCGCGCTTGCACTCCTTGGAGCAAGTAAATGGTCATTGAATATGATTGGTTGAAATTGCTTGAACTTGCGAACTTGGACTTGCACCGTGTTGGTTGGAGTTTTGACTTGCCAACTTAAACTGAAATTGTTATGGCTTGATTGTTTGATTGCTATTGAATGAGGGCTGCCGGAACTAAGTGCTACGTCCATTAGGGCGGGAGCCACCTCTAGAGTCCGTGCAGTACCTAAATTGTGGGGATGCCCAAACTCATTGATAAGTCACTTAACTCGGGCCGGCAAGGGCTCGGTTGAGGGATTTGACGAGCCGTGGGACTGATTGTTTGTCGGTTGGAGCGTGTCTCACCGACTCAGTATACTCGAATATTACCAATTTTACTTGTTTTGACGTGCGGGCCCGGTACAGGGGGTGAAAGTAGATGGGTGAGGGTTTCAAGTGGTGTCTACTGGATGTGAGAGTGTGGTTGACGGAGTGTCAACATTTTGATTTGAAAGTTGGAACTCATGAAATGGACCGGATATGACTGTGGAAAATGCAGAAATTTGGATCGGGGGTACGTGCTACGTCCCTGAGGACGGTAGACACCTCTACCTCCAGTGTCCACCTGTATCCTACTTGCATGTTTAATTTATTTGCTTCATGTGTTTATGTTACTGCCTATTAATTTACTGTTTATATGCATGTGCATGACTTTTGGAGACTCACGAGCTTTTAGCTCACCCCGTTCCCCTTTGTTTTTCCTTAACAGGTGACGAGAATCCAGGGACCTAGTTAGATCTAGCACTTGTTTTTAGTCTTTTGTCTCGAGTATAGAAAGACGAATTGTATATTCTTTTGGTTTTGAATAATTCAAATTCATGGGATTGTATTAAACTATGGCTAGAGGTTTTAGGTGTTTTTAAGTTGTTAATTGTTCTTTAAGCTTAAATGTTATTTTACAATTTCCAATATTATTATTGTTGAGATCAATTCTGGATTTATCCTCGTAAGTTAGTATTTTGAAATGCGTGAGTCCTGACGAGAGCCGAGCAGGCAACCCGTCAACCCCTTTGGTTAGCCTTAGGGGGAGGTGGGGCTGTTATATAGAGTTGGTTTGTTACTATCTCTACTCTATCTGTTCCCGTTCCCTTTAGGTTTCTAGTTGCTAAATAAATGCGTGTAGGAAGTGAAAGTGACTGCTAAGAATGTAAGAGGATGATTGTTTTGAATGGAGTTTTATTTGCAAGGTGTAGATTGAGTTTCTTTCTACTCATGCTCTACTTCTATACATTTAAAGGCTATTTATAGCCTGGTTTTCCAAACTTGAAATCTGAACTTGTGTTCTATTTTTACAAAATTTCCATTGATTGTCCTTCCTTTACTAGACTTCAAGGGTATTTTTTAAGGGAAGAAAAATAATGGTCACTTTTTTGAGTGGCCGACAAAAGTAAAAATCTATCAATAAAGAATATGTGTACAATGGTCACTTTTTGAGTGGCCAACAAAAGTAAAAATCTGTCAATTCTATCCTTCCATGGCGTTTTCTAGATTGTGGATTCCTTTTGGTCCAATGCTATCGAGATAATCTGCCATGGCATCTTCTCCGTCATCATCTGGAATTTCTTCTTCTTGGCTTGTTAGAGCTGTTTCTTCATAATACTGATCCAGATAGTGATTGAAGAGATCTAGATATAATGTCTCTATGATAAAATGATCTTCTATTCTATATTTTTGTGGCATGTAAATTTTTTGAATTTTATTTTCTGCCACTAATCTTAATATTCTATAATCTGCCCATGTTTTGAATAAGTGCTTGTAAGCTAACATGTACATTCTCTTATGTCTTGTTTGTTTTTCTAATGTCCAACTGCATTGAGGAACGGTATCTAATGGAGGAACTTCTTCATTCAACGGAGGAGTTGCTGTTACCATAGGTTCATATTGATGAGGTGTTATGAGAATTCTGTGTATGGATGGTTCTAGGTAACAAGGTTTGGTCCATTCTAGTGGTGCTGATTGTATATGGACTGTAATCCATTCTCCGTATGTGGGTATTTTCCTCATTATTGCTCCGAGCTGAGTGCTAAACTGTTCTGTATCTCTCGGGTCTGATATCGAGATTTTATCAAGGACAGCCATATCCATCATAAATTGAGGTGTCAACAAAATTTGCTCATTGTTTATAGAGATGGTTAGTGGAATATAGTTTCTAAGATTTGTGAAGGTTTTCCATAACAAATACTTAAAAGAGGTAATACAAAATTCTCTAAATCTGATATGCTGACAAGGATTGTTTGTACATGGTCTCTATGGGTCTATAAAAAAAGTAGGGCTATAGTTTGTGCTTGGAGTTTGGACAAGGGTTCTAAAGTATGTTTGTATGGCGTCATAGATAGAGAAATATCTAGTCTTGAGCTTCTCACCAATGATGTGAATAATGGGTTCTAGGAGATCATCAAAAAATTGGTGAGAACGAAAAAATAATCTTGTTTTAAGAAATTCAAATGGTCTTTGTGAGAGGGGTTTTTCTCTTATGAATACCGTAGGTGACAGTCTTCCTTTTTGCAGCTCTATGTCAGCTATCAGTTGTCTTATAGTCTCATTTTGAGAGGCTATAATTTGGCTGAAAGGATTTTCTGTTTCTGACAATGATTTGATCTTCTCTTTTTAAGAGTTGATCTCTTCATTATATGCCCTACACCTTTCCTTTAATAAAGGAAAGTTTCTAGTCATGCTTTCACAGTGTCTACAAAATTGTAACTGACTACTAGTGCTAGGATTATTATTGGTTCTTTGTAGCTCTGTTGTACAGGCTGGATCTATAAAAAGTTTGTACCAATACTGTTTCTAGCGTGTTCCAATGTCTCATGCAAATTTCTAAATGCAGTGAAGAACAGGGTTTTTTGTCCTGCTGCTAATTGGGCTATGGAGGCCCAATTGGAGTAAACTCCTAGTTGTCTTCCATTTGTAATAGCATAGCATGAAAAACTTTGTTTTGGAAGATTGGCAAGGTAATATGCTAATGCATGTAAACCTTTTGTTTTTGGCTTGCCTGTTGGGCATTCTAGAGGTTATTAAGAAAATGTTGATGAATTTGTTCTAATTTACCTTCTTCTTTAGTTCTAAAATATAAATTTGACCCTTTGGAATACTTTAGGGGTTCCCATCGACCAATCTTTATTTTGTCAATGCTACCAAAATTTCCACTAGTGCTGCTACTGGATGCCATCATGCACTTTAAGAAGTAATTGTCAATATTTTGGATAAATTATCTGCTAATTTATTATTACTACCTTTTATATATTCAAAATTAATGTGGTAGCCATTTCCCAAAATTCTATCTGTGAAATTCAACCATCGTGTAGTAGATGACCTTTTTTCATTTTTCTTGTTGAAAAATTTTCCTATAACTTCACAATCTATTCTAAGTGTAAATTCTTTTTTATTTAAAATAAAGAGTCTAAAATTGTCAGTGCTGTATATTACGGCTAAAAGCTCTGTATCTATACTGCTTATATTTCCTTTTTCTTTATATTTAGCACTACTATCTATAAATTTCTTCTGAATTTTTTTCATTGTATTTACTTGGTTTTTGCAAGTAAGGTTGCTTCCCATCCTTGTGCACATCCATCACACTCGATTATTAAATAATTTGAGTCCAATGGGAGTCTTAAATCTAGAAGATTTGCTACAATTTCTTTTATTTTTTGTACTAGTTTTATATCTTCTTTATTAAAGTGTTTTTGTCCTTTACTGCTTGTTTTATTATATAATGACCCTATTATTCTGCTTAATTTTTTTATGAAAGGTTTAGCACAATTAAGAAGTCCTAAAAATTGTCATAATTTTTTAGTATCTTCTATTTTATCTGGGAATTCTAGAATCTTTTTGCTTATATGTGGTTGAAGTTTTATTCTTCCCTTTCTGATTTTTGTTCCTAAGAATTCTATATTTTTTTAAAAAATTAAGCCTTTTTACTTCTTATTATAATTCCATACATGTAGAATTCTGCTAAAACTATTTTTAAATGGCTAATGTGTTCTTATCTTGTTTTTGAAAAAACTAATTTGTCGTCTATATATACTAAGACAAATTCTCTATATTTTCTGAAAATATTATCCATTTTTCTTTGAAAAACAGCTGGTGCATTCTTTAAATTAAAGGGCATTACTAACTATTCATAGTGTCCTAATGGACATGTAAAGGCTATCCATTCTATATTATTTGGATGCATTTTAACCTGCCAAAATCCAGATTTACAATCAAAATTACTATATATGTATTTTGCTTGGATACTATTAATTGATTGGTTTTTATCTGGAATATCATAGTTTTCTTCTTTTATGTTGTTTTTTAGCCTTTTACAATTAATTACCATTGTACTCTTGCATCTAATTATTTCACTATGTTTATTTACTATAAAAGTTGCACTCCTATGTGGACTTTCACTCCTTCTTATTACTCCTAATTTTAATAAGTCTCTAATGTGCATTCCAAATTCCTTTAATTCTTAATTGCTTAATTCTATTTTTGCTGTACTGATTTTTAAATTCGGGTTTGGTATTTCCAATTTACAATATGTCTTATCTTTCTCCTAGTGCTTAGTAGGGTTTTCTCCTATTATTTTTTCCTTTTCTAGTTTACTTATCATATTGTCTATGTCTTCTATCCTAGTTTGTAGTAAATCATATATCTTTTGTGTATTTAATAAATTTGTAATGATTTCTAATTTATCTAATTCTTCATCAAATCTATCCTAATTATTCTTCTATAAATTCAATATTACTATTTTTTGAACAGCTTCCCAGTATATTACGTTTACATTCCTTTTTTATTTTGTTATCGTGGACTTCCAATTTTATTGGATGTCCCCGAAGGGACTATTATCATGGACTTCTACCATGCTTCTCAATGCACTCTAGTCTAAGAAACGTTATTCCTATCTGTGTTAGTATTAATTCTTGATAATGCTTGAGAATAAAACTTAGACCTATAATAAGTTTCAATTTCATAGGTCTTAAGTATATTTCAGGTATATAATAAGATTCAGTGTATTTATGTTATTTTATTTTAAAATTAAAATTTACTTGCTGAATACTTTTATCATGAGTGTAATATTGGTTGTCCATTTGTCTAGTTTGCATAATTATTGAAACTTTTTGGTATAATGTTTCTGGGATAATATTACAATTAATTATTGTATTAGTCCACCCCGTATCTATTATAGCTGGTATTTCTATTTCAAATTTTTTAATTTTTTCAAGTATCATCATTTCTATTATAGAATCTATATCTTTTTCTATAATATGTTCTGTTATTTCTATATTTTCTTCATGCCTTTTTTTTATATTTGTTGTTCTATAGAATCAGATAAAGTTTATCCAAAACAAAACAATATTAAAATAACATTATTAATAAAAATTTGTAATGAATTAGAAAGAATAGAACAACGCCTTAACTAGTTAGAAGGAAAAGGTAAAAATATAGACTCTGAAATAGATAAATTGGCAGAAAATTTAGTAAAATTCTAGTAGAAAGAAAAAAAAACCGAAACAATATAAATATAGCTATAATGAGGAGAAATTTCTTTCAGATCCAAGTAAGACACTAATAGAAAATATGTGAGGACCCGAAAATTTATTTTATTTGACCTATTTATTTAATTATTTATTCATGTGCCCTGGTTAATTTATTTTAATCATTTTAATTGCATTTTCATTGTACATTGCCTCATTTTATTTCTTAAAAACGTTTGCTCTTAAATTTAATTTTTTTGTCGCTTAATTAGTGAAATTTAGAGAAAGCACGTTTTTCAAGGTGGACATTTGTTCTAAGAGTGAGGCAATCTTGGAGAGTAAGGATGATCATTTGTTGATTAAAAAAAGCTAATTTAGGGATTAGAAGTGAGTGATTAGAGTTGAACTCAATTAGGAGTATTAATGAGCTACTATTCAAAGTTGACTTTTTGCACCATAAAGTGAGGCATTATATCACTTCTTTCTTTCACCATTTCACTTCATAAAATCACACAGCACCCACACTCTCTCTCTCTTCAAGCTCGCCGAACTCCCTCCCCCTCTTCCCTTAGCTTAGAAACTCCATTTTCTTCCATTAGATCTTGCTCAAATCTTGCTTCCAACATTGCTCAAACTTTGGATCATCTTCAAACTTGGTAGAGGGTTTGGTGGAAGGAAGATTCTTGGAGATTTAGTGCTTGATTTCTAGATATCTTGCTTGACATTTTGGGAAGAAGGTAAAACTCTCCAAAGCTTCAATCTTTCTTTCATTCTTAGCTAGATCTTAGCAAGACAAGCTTCAGTTGTTGATGGATTCCATGAACCTTGACATTAGGTAGAGGTCTTGAGGATTTTACTTGCTTTCTTGACTTGCTCTTAGGTAGAGGCCTTGAGGTATTTATGTGCTTAAAATGGGTGGATGATTATGTGATATGGCATGGATTCTTGGCTTGCTTGGTGGTTTGAATTTTTACCTCTTTAATTAGCTTGCAAGATTGTGGATTTGTTGGTTGTTTTGGTAGTATGAAAAGTGAACTATTGTGCTTGAACCTTGGTGGAAAATTTCGGCTTTCAAATCCTTTCTTTGGCCAAGAAATTGGAGCCAAATTTTCAGGTTTTAGAGCTTCATTTTTAACTCCAATCATGTGCTAAAACTTTTGGTTTTAGAAACTCCAATTTGACTCCAACTTGGAGCTCACAATTTCTGTTTTGAGGCCACACTCATGGCGAAAGTTTGAGCTGAAAAAATTTTAGTTTTAATATCCTCTTCTTGAGTCAAAGTTTACCAAAACGACGGCCCTTACATTCTCTTTGATCGAAGCAACAAAGCTGATTCTAAAAGAAAGTAAAAGAGAAAACTTTCACAAGTGTATTGCTGAAATTTTGTATAGCAAGTTTTGAAAAATAGCTTTTGGAAAACTATTATATCTTGGTGTAGAAAAATCCAAATTGAATTCCGTTTGTTGTGTTTCAAACTAGATTTGAAATTATTTTAGTGGCATAAATTTTAGGGGTTAGTTCAATTTTCATGAATTTTGACAAATTTTCAAAATTGACTGAAATTCAAAACTGTAGCAGCGATTTTGAACTAAAATATGACTGGTTTCTGATTTGAATCTTGCAAAAGTGTCTTCTAGAGAGTTTTAGTTCGTTGGAAAATAAGATTTGCAATTTTTGGACTTATATAACTCAAGTTATGATTTTTCAAAAATGTTACAAAAACTGAAAATTCTTCTAATAAAGTGTCAAAGCTTAGAAATGCCTTGGAAATATTTCCTGGTTTTCAAGTCTAACCTTTTTGATTATTTGCACACCATTCCATACTTGGGAAATAGATTTTTCCAATCACATGAGATTTCTCTTGACTTAGATTGGGAAACTTGACTGTTTGGAAGTTGGCCTTGATTGAATACGTAGGTAACTGTGATTGTGCATGTCTCAAGTGATCACGTGGACACCGGGGAGTTTGATTGACTTCTTGATTTGCTCTCGCTTTGCTCTTGACTTTTGGTAAGCGTCAAGTGCATGTTTCATGTTATTTTGATTGAAGTGATACTTGTACAAATGTTATGTGGTTTTTGTGATTTGTAAACTTGCTGAGATGAGGGTGTTCTTTATCGCCCTCGTTCTCGCTCTCTCTTTCTCTTTCTTGAATACTTGATACTTGATATGAAAATTTGTATGCCTTGTACTTGTACTCGAACATGCTTTCAATTCGGGAGCACCGAGTGGCAGTATGTACCACACCCTATTCGAATGGGAGGTGCCTCTCATCCCGACTCAATGCTATGATTGAATCTAAGTCGATTAGACCGTTGTCTCATTGACCAACCTTGCTTGTGGGGAAGCCCTAACCCATTGGCAAATCTTGTAACTCGAGCCGACAAGGGTTTGGTTGAGGAACTTGGAGAACCATGGGAAAATTTTATAACTTGATCTTTTAAGGTCTTGTTTGGTATACTCAAATAGTATTACCATCTAGTGCTTATTTGGTTCCAGATCCGAGAGCGTGTTAGGGTGGATGGAGGAAGTAAGTGGAGATCTACGGACATGTTACTACTTGAGTTGACGGAGGGTCAACCAAAGATGACTTGAACCGGCCGTGATGTAGAAATAGCTCCTGAGAGCTTCCGTATCCTTTCTACTTGTGTTTTATTTTCAACTTGCTCGCTTACGTGATAATCTTATTAGGGAAAATCGCCAATTTCATACCTAGACTTTTATTCTATGTCGATTTCATACCCAAATAATAATTTTGTCCAATGTAATACCTCAACTTATATTCCGGTTCCAATTGAGGATCTCTGCGGCGGCGCCACCATCGGAAATCACTTAAGCTCCTAATTGACCACCTAAACAGGGGCAATATGGGTACTTCAGTCAGGGATATGTACTTCTCATCCACTCCCTCTTTGTCCTCAATCTTTCCATTAGGTATATCCTAATGCTTTCGAGCATACCAAAAATCATGCCTTCCCAATTGGCAAGAAAGGATATTATTTGTGTTGGCAAGCTTTTTTGTAACCGCTTTCCAACATCTTCAATTCTGTTTGAACCATTTCGCAGCAAATACCTATGTAGGAGCACCTCAAGGGAACGACTGGTTTCAAAATAGACTAGTGGCACTATTCACATCTTTTGCCCTTCATGGATGGATTGGATCTATGGCGGATTGCACTTCCAACTTGAGCATCATTTGTTCCCCAGGTTGCCAAGGTGCCATCTCAGGAAAATTTCGCCCCTAGTCCAGGACCTTTGCAAGAAGCACAATTTGCCTTATAGAAGTTATGGCTTCTATCAGGCCAATTTGACAACAATGAAGACTCTCAGAGCTGCAGCATTGCAAGCGCGCGATCTCACCAACCCTGTTCCACAGAATTTGCTCTGGAAAGCTTTCAACACTCTTGGCTGAGGATTTGTTGATAGATGCATCGAATCTGTTCTTCTTCTTCTTCTTTGGGTTGTGCAAATCATTACAAATCCGGGACTGAAGTACCCATAGTGCCCCTGTTTAGGTGGTCAATTAGGAGATTAAGTGATTTCCGACGGTGGCGCCACCACAGAGATCCTCAATTGGAACCGGAATATAAGTTGAGGTATTATATTGGACAAAATTATTACTTGGGTATGAAATCGACATATAATAAAAGTATAGGTATGAAATTGGCGATTTTCCCATCTTATTAAGTGTGATATTTACTTTGTTTAGTGCTTCTTGCTTGCTTGCTTGTTTTCTTGGCCTAATTGAGCATTGGCTCACCCCAAATTGGTATTCCTTAACAGGTTTTGGAAGTGGAATTTGGAGGCTATAGATTAGCGATTTTTGTGTGGTGCTAGTAAATATCTCTTGTATGGCTTTTGAGATAATTGAAGTGTAAAATTTGTTATATATATAAGTTTTGGATTGTAATAGTAAATGGTAGTCTTAAAGGAATATGGCTTGTATATTTGAAGTGTTCCTTTAATCCGACATCTAAGTTTGACTTGTGAATGTCTATTAAGTTAGAATGAGTGCGTGAGTCTTGAGGAGAGTTGGGCAGGCGTCCCGCTGAGATCTTAGGATTTGCCCTAGGGAGAGGTGGGGGCGTCACAAAATACATCAGTAGAAACATCAATATTAGAAAGGATAAGAAGGCCTAGAGAAGAAAGACAAATACAACTAGAAGAAGAAATAGATGTAAATTGTGATTTGAAAATATAAAGAAATAATGATATAACAATATTAAACCCTAGAAGGCTTTATCAAGTAGAGAATAGAATCATTTCTAGGAGGTAACATAGGATTATTTAGAACAAATAGAGAAGAAGCGCTTTCAATAACAACTAAACCCATAACATTAAGACTAGTGACTAATAAAAGTATAAAAAGTTTGAGAAAAACATATAAATATTTACATTTTGGATTAATAGTAATAGGAATAAAAGGACTAACTAGACCAGGATTAGGGACTAAAGTATTAATTACATTATTAGATAAAAGATTCACATATGTTAAAAATGCTCTTATAGCAACAATAGAAGTAGAGATGAATAATAATAAAGAATATTTTATTATTGCCCAAATATCATGCCTACATTAGAAGATGTAAAAAATATAGAGGTAGGAATACAAACAAAAGGATATGTAGACTTTAAAGGAGATAATTTGTTAATTAGTATAGGGGTAATAGGTAGATTAATTCTAGGATCAAGAACAAAGTATAGTATAAATATAGAACCTATAATAGAAGTTATGGCAAGCAAAAGAATAAAACTAATAAAACCAATACAAACTGATCCAGAGATCATTGCAAGAGAATAATGAAATTTAAGTAAATTTATAGAAGAAAAGAATAATACATTAATACCCCAAGAAAGCATCATGTATCAAGATAGTAATAGAGATATGAATATAAGATTTTTAAATTATAAAAAAAGTAATAATAATGAAAATGAAGACACGGAGAATATAGAACTTATAGATGTAGAAGATAGAATAATATATTCTAAAGAATTAGGATTAGAATTAACAGACAAAGAATTAATGGAGCTTGAAATAAAGCTAGAAACGACAGGACAAATTGAAGTAACAGAAATTCTCTATTATGACTTAGAAAAGAACATTAGAGTTAAACAAGAACAATCAGATAATGAAAAACAAATTGGATAGCTCTAATTCTTCTAGTAATCCTCCAAATAAACTAATACAGTATTAGCCTAGGCAACCTCTAGGGATAACTTACAATGAATATAAAGATATACTTGTAGGACAATATAAGTCAAAAGGAAAGAGACAACCTTTAGAAGTTCTTGACAAAAATAAACTAATAGATGAAGGAAAAATCTTAAATTTAACAGCACATGATCCACAGTTGTGGGATAGTATAATAGAAGTATGGAAAATAAAGTAGTTCAATGTTAAATGCAAAAAGGATTTGACCATTCTTCAGAAGATATGTTTACATATTTAGAAACATTTTCAGGAGAAATAGTAAAAGCAGCTTGTGAGGACTCGTATTTCTTTTAATGTTAAAAATTAATTTTATGCCATTTTAGATATATTTCACTTATTTTACCAAAAATTCCCCTTCGTTGATTGCTTTATTTTGAAAATTTTCAAGACTGGCGGAAGTATGTTATGTGCATGTCTCGTTCTTTATTTCCCTGCGTGACTGATTAAATTTGGTATCCTTGAGTTCTGCAATCGAATCCTAGGTTTAGACTTTAAGTGTGAGTAATTGATTCGTTATACCTGTCGACACAAATTACACCGACTCGATTCTTAGTACACCCACTTCATTTGTCTGAGTTTGAAAACCTGTGTCACTTACTTTAAATTCACTAATCACTTAAATTAGTAGAGGCTAGCAACCAATTTCCCTCTCTTTCCTATCACATCCCACTTGGAAGACAAAAACTTCTCTCCCCATCACTTCATGACATCACATTCTCTCACCATCACTTCTTAAGTCCTAGAACTAAGGAAACCCACCTCACTAAGCTTCCCAATTACTCCATTTCTTCTCCTTACAGCCGGCCACCCCTCTCCATTTCTCCTCAAGAGAATCAACTCCATCAACAACTTAAAACTTCTCCATTTTCTTCCCCTCAAGAGCCCGCCACCCTTGCTCTTTCTCTCTCAAGGTTTGATCCAACTTTCCTCCTTTTCAACTCTTGTCTTGGAAGCTTGAGGAACTCACACTCTCTTACCTAAGGCTAGCCGAATTCTTGGAGGAGGAAGAACTCTTGGTGGTGACTTTTGGAAACTCTAATCTTGGAACAACCACTAGGCTTGAGGTAATCTCTTGATCTTGAAGATTTAGCCTTTGATTTTGCTCTTAGAGGATGAATCTTGAAACCTCACTTGGAAGGTTGTTGTTGGTAGTGTTGAGATGCTTAGTGGGCTCTTGGATTCCCACATGAATGCTTGATCTTGTTGCTTAGATGTGTTCTTGTTGGATGATGTGTATATGTGTGTTTGGTTGGTTAAGAACTTGAAGTAAGCATAGCTTTAACTTGGTTAAAGAAGAGAAGAGGAGGAACCAAAAATTTGGATTGTTTTGCCCTTGATTTTTGCACCTGGAAATTTTGAAATTTTATGCTGTTTGGGGGCTTGAAATTTAAGCTTTGGATTGATAATTTTTCCCACAAAATTCTTCTCAAAAGATGTTGCAAAAGTGGTTTCAAAAGAGAGCAAAAATCTGGAAAATTTTGAGAAAACCTACTGTCCGAAAATGAGGAACTATTTTAATGAAATTTTGGTTGAAAGCTTTCACCAATTTGGCCATATTTATGTCAAGGAAGGTCAATACTATCTTGGTACCAAAAACTAGAGCAAATGGAAGTGGAAGTTGAACAAATTTCTAGATTTGAACTTGAAAACCTGGACACACTTTATATACTTGGAAACTGATCTTCCCGTGGGAGTCTATGGCTGAAACTTGACATGATTATATTCCATATATAGAAGAGTATGTGTACCAAATTTGGTATCAATCCAATGTGTATTCGACCTCCAAATGATTTACCAAAGTTGGCCCTGTGAATCTGGAAACCTGCTTCATTAGGCAGCCTGTCCTGTTCTGTTCTAACGACTGTCATTTCGCGCTCGAGAGTTGAAATTAAGTGCCATCAGTGGCATTTGAAAATAAACTCGAAGATCTTTCTAACAGTATAACCCTTCTACGAGCTACAGTGATTCTTGAAAGATGATTGAAAATTCTGCCTGTTTTCCTAGATTTTGTCCTAGCGGCCACTTAATCTCCAAAATTTACTTCCTTGCTTTGTTAATTTGCATTTGATGTTTTCTCACGACTTTAGAGGGTTGAATCTAGTTTCCAACGGCTCAAGTCTCGCCCAATTCCGATGTGTAAAACTTTAGTTATGAATTTTCTTTGAAAGTGCCAATTAGTGGAACCAGTTATCTAAACTTCAAATGCACTGCTTGGCATACCAACTCGCTTGGCCTGGTTAGTGATTAAAATTTGTCCTCAGGTGATCAAAGTTTCCTCGAGGAAGGACCTGCGGAAGTGTAATCCGCCCGTGTGATCAATTACTTGCTCTTTTGACTTGGTGAGTGTTCAAGTGCATGTTTAATTGCTTTAAATGATGTAAATAATTTGAAAAGCATGCTTGTGTGATCTGGTGAGTGTGTACTTTATCGCGCTCACCTTATTGGAATTTGCCTCTAAATGAGTCCTACTGTTTAAAAATATTAATTGATTGACTGATTGAACTGTTTGAATTGTTTTATAACTGTGGGGACGCCCAAACCCCATCGGGGATCCCTTCACCTTATCCGGCAACAGGGGCTAGGGCAAGGGATGGGTGAACCATGGGTTATTACTGTTTAAAGCACATCGGTTGGAATGAGTCTACCGATTTGGCATACTCATAGTGGGTTGCCAAACACTGTTCAAATTTAGGAGTTCGGGCCCGGTCAAGGGGGTGTAAGTAAACGGGAAAGGGAGAAAAGTGGTGAATATGGACTGTGAAAGTGAGTGGTTGACGGAGTGTCAACATGTGGTTTAAATTGATGGTGGTGAAGAAAATAATTGCAGAGAATTGCGGAAATGTGGAGCCGGCCAACTGTATCCTTCAAATTGTGTTGTTTAAATGTTTTATTATCTGTTTGGCTCTTTTACTGTTTCATTAATTTTATTTAACTGCTTTGATTTGCCTATGCATGTTTCCTTGGCCTCACTGAGCGTTAGTTCACCCCAGTTTGTTTTCCTTAACAGGTTTCGAGGTGAGGTACGTGAACCGAGGAGCTTAGTACTTTTGTAGGATTTCCTCATTTTGTATAAGATTGAAATTAATGGATGAATTTGATGGTTTATGGTATTTTGGAGTTGTTATCAATGTAATTTTGTGGTAATTTTTGGGGTTTATATTTTGTGAGAGTTTATTAGTAATTTTTAATAACTTTTTACGAATGAATGTTTGGATCGATATTTGGGAGTTCGTAGTGAGTCCCGGCGAGAGTTGGGCAGGCAGTCCGCCGAACCCTTTGGTACGCCCTAGGGGGAGGTGGGGCTGTCACACAGCTTGAGAAAAATTTAAAGAAAAATATCCGTCAATTCTGGCTCGTGATATGTCTTTAGGAACAAATCCACATAATTTCACAAATAGAGTACAGCTAATTTTAACAGCACAAAACCCTAATAGAGGAACGATAATGCAACAACATAATGCAATTAGAAGATTAGAACAATTATCTATTAAAGAATGGAAAGATATAAAACCATGTTTACAAAATTTTTGCTATTTAGCAACATAAACAGAGTGTTTTTATGATGAAGGAATAATAGATAAAATGTTTTTAAGATTACCAAGTGATTTAGGAACGTAAATATATGAAGCATATAAAAAACTAGAATGGCCAGATAATAGCATTAAAAGCATAGCAACTAGTATAAAATTTATTGTAGAAAGATTAGTAGAAAAAATGTACATTTATAAGAATACAGAAACAATTAAAAGGAGAACAGAACTTTTGTAGTCAAATTTATACCCCACAAATATATGACAATAAAATTAATAGAAGCAAATATACGAAAAAACATAAAAACCATACAAAAAATATATTATCTAAAAAAATCAAAAGTTATGAAACCATATCGTAAAAGAGACCACCATGTTTGGAAATATAGACCTACAAGGAGATATACGAATAAGTTGACTTGTTATGCATGTGGTGAACCCAATCATTTAGCAACAAATTGCCCAAGAAAAATAACTTATATAATAGACAAACACAATTAATAGAATAATTTGATGAAGACTTAATAGAAGTAGATGAGTATATGTTGTGACAATCCCACCTCCCCCTAGGGCGCACCAAAGGATTTAGCGGACCGCCTGCCCAACTCTCGTCAGGACTCACTCACTAAAATTGACTAACAATCCTTTAAATAAAAGAACAATTCCAAACCAATGACACTTAAGTATAACTATTTCAACTTAAAACCCAACTCCTTAAATTTACAAGTTACAGCACTTGAATTTGGAATCGAGCTTTCACCTTACATTTCCCAAAGTATAAAGTTTAGGATTCTATCACAAAGAAAAAGTCACTTCCAAGTACATCTCAAGTGTTTACTTACAAAAGTCAATTATTTTAAACAGATATGCTATAAGATACACAAAAGATCTTCGGGACTCGATCCACCAAGAACCTTTACTTCAAGTCCCTGTTAAGGAATAACAAATGTAATGGGGTGAGCAAGGCTCAGTGCGGCCAAGAAAATCATGCAAGCAAATAAGGGCAAGTTACAACAAGAATGATAACAAGAAGGTTCAAACACTTCCAAGAGCGCAAAAAACACATTTAATAGGATACAGGAGCCCTCAAGGGCTAAATCACATTCCAGTGTTTCACATGATCATGGAAGTCAAGATTCAACTGTTGACACTCCATCAACCAAGCAAATATCAAGTCCGCAGAATCTCCACTTAACGTTCAATCTCCGTCCACCATTTCTCCCCCTACCAGGCCCGAAACGTCAAATAAGGATGGTAATACTCGAGTATACCGAACAAGTAATCGACGAGACATGCTCCAATCGATTTTCACACACGAGTCCCAATGGATCCCCAATCTTTTCGACCAAGCCCGTGCTGGCCCGAGTCGAATGGTTCACCAAAAGGATTTTGGAATCCCAAGAGCACAAGTGAGTCGAGGAGTCAACGCTCCACTCGACTTTTCAAACAGAAACACGAATCTTTAAACAAGTGGATAAAGTGTATTCAAGGATCATCAAGTCAAGTAGGAGAAATCAAATGCAATAAAGTATACACTCGTCTCGACAATTTCCTTCATATTCAAGCACTTAACATGTCACATCATGTTGCAATTAATAATTCAACAAGTCATGCACTTGACACTCACCAAGAGATAATCAAACGAGTAAACTTTTAGTCTTCCAAAGCGGATCACCCTCATAGGTATCCTGATCACCTGAGGTCAAGAGTTCCAGAGACCTTAATTAAAGCTCTAATATAGGACAAGGTTAAATCCAAAAGTAAGAAGTTTACTAGGATGTTCTAGTCAATAACTCAAGGAAAAGATACCACTATTAACCCAACTAAAACGGCTAGTAGTTAAAACTTTTTCCAGCAAAAGCGAGGTGAGAAAACTTATCACTTTCATTGCTTTAAAGTTCAAGGTTTTGGCTCAACTTGACATAGTTTCAAAGACAAATGTCACAACTTGGAAACCATATCACAAATTCGGATTTCAAATGCCCAATTTTTCTCAATTCAAAACACAAGGTTTCTCATTTAAATCAAAGGAAACATCAAGTGCATGCTAAGCAAGGATTTGAGTGTAATATGGAGTACAAAGGTTAATTTGAACTAAGAAAAAAGGAATGGAATCAAGAAAAGTGAAGAAAGGAAATGCTAAGAAAAAGAGGCATAGATGACAGCTTTGTCACCCCTCGGTGTTTTGATAAAAAATGGAGCTACACTTATCAGATTGGGACACATTTTATGCCGTTTTGAAACTAAAACATAGACTTACAATTCATATGAAGATTTTTAAATTCATTTCATGCATTTTTACGGTCAAAAATCACAATTACAGAGGCAAAAATGAAACTGTCGGTTGAAAACTGCATCTCTAGACAATTTCGGAAGAATGACTATAAATCAATGTACGAAAATCAAATTTGAGTGCGGTCAGTGGCGTTTAAAACTAGACTCATAAAGCTTTCAATGATATGAAATTCAAGTTTTAGTTCGTCTCCTACAAGTGCCAGAAAGTTTAGGAATTTGGCTGAAAATGAAGAATGTCAGCTGAAATAAGGTAAAAGAGCAGTTGGGAGTATTTTGGTCATTTCACAAGTTACAATGCTCCGATTTCTCTGAAATTTTATGGGTAGAAAGTTAAATCAATCCTCTACAATGTTCATGTTTTGAGAAAGAACTGGTTTGGCCTTTATGATGGACAAATTCATAGGTTAACTTCATATTTTTCACCTAGCTCACTAGTTTGAGCAGAATTTTTTTCTTTCTCATTTTTTCACCAATTAATTCCAACCAAGAAGCATTATATCTACGAGGAATTCATAATATACATAACCCAACATCTAGCAAGTCACATTATGCCATCATCTCCCAAAAATTTCAACCACAAGATCAAATAAAAGCTGCTCAAGTCATTTACCTAATAAATCCACCTCAAGACATCTACCTAATTTGGGTTTCACTTAACCCGTCAACCAATCTTTCATAATCTACCAAGATCTACCAAGATTTGTAAGATTAAAGAAGAAATTTGCAAACTTCTAGCAATGAACAAGGTAGAATGGAGTTTGGATGGTGAAAGTACAAGCTTTTTGGCTAAGAAAATTAAGTTCTCCAACCCCGCAGTTAAACTTGAATGAGTGAAAAATAATAATAATAATAATAATAATAATATAGAATAAAATGAAATATTATAAAATAAAATAAATTAAATTAAATTAAATTTTATGAGTCCTCACATATGTCAGACACAGAAAGTATATATAGTATTATAATATTAGATTATAATGATGAAGATTTAGATAGTAATGATGAAAGTGATTTCATTAGCAAAATATTAGATAAAGAAGAACTTGGATTTTTAGACACAATACAAAGTAAAGAACTAGAAGAAATACAACAAGAATTAACAAAGTTAGTAAATATAGAATGCACTCATGAATGGGAACATATGAAAGGATCTGATAACAAACCATATTTCAAATGTGAAAGGTATCCACCAATAGAATTAAGATTTCAATGTAAAGAATGTTTTATAGAAAGTTGTAAATTTTGTCTAGAAAATATGAATTTAAATTTACAATATAAAAACAAAGAAAAATGAAAAGTAACAGAAGAACCTGTAGAACATCATCAAGGGAGAAGAATAAGGATTCTAGAAAATAAAGTTGATAATATAGAACAACAAATATACTAAAGGCATGAATAAAATATAGAAATAACAGAAAATATTACAGAAAAAGATATAGATTCTATAATAGAAATTCTTACTAATGATACTTGTAGTAATATAACAATAGTAGAAATAATGGTACTTGTAAAAACTAAAAACATTGAAATAGAAATACCAGCTATAATAGATTTGAGGTGCACTAATACCATAATTAATAGTAACATTATCCCCAAAACATTAGACCAAAAAGCCTCAATAATTATGCAAGCTAGACAAATGGACGGCCAATATTACATTTATGATAAAAGTAAATTTTAATTTTAAAATAAAACAACATAAATTCATTGAACCTTATTATATACCTGAAATATACTTAAAACCTATGAAATGAAACCTATTTTAGGACTAAATTTTATTCTCAAGCATTATCAAGGATTAATACAAACAAGGATAGGAATAACATTTCTTAGAAGTAGTACATCATCATATAATACACTAGAGTGCATTGAGAAGCATGGTGGAAGCCATGATAATAAAATAAAAAAAGGAATGTAAATGTAATATACCAGGAAGCTGTTCAAAAAATAGTAATATTGAATTTATAGAAGAATAATTAGCAATAGATATAGAAGAAGAATTAGATAAATTAGAAATCATTATAGATTTATTAAATACACAAAAAATTTATGATTTACTACAAACTGGGATAGAAGATAGACAATATGATAAGTAAATTAGAAATGGAAGAAATAATAGGAGATCACCCTACTAAGTACTGGGAAAAAGATAAGACATATTGTAAATTGGAAATACCAAACACGAATTTAAAAATTAGCACAGCAAAAATAGAAGTAAGTAATGAAGAATTAAAGGAATTTGAAATGCACATTAGAGACTTGTGTTTTGAGCATAATTTAGATTGAGCATTTGAGCATTCAAAACATTTGATCATATCCAAACCATAACTCCCCCTTACTCGATTAACCATATTTTTGATCAAATATTCACTCAGGCCAATCAAAAAAAAATCATCCAAGCCAATATCAACCAAAAATTCATCCAAGCCAATATCAACCAAGTATCAACCAAAAATTCATCCAAGCCATATAACCTTCTCCCCCTTTTTGTCATCTCAAAAGGAATCAAACAATTTAAATAGAATCAAAAAGAAGAGTTGAAATCTTCAATACCAAATGTGTCATAATACCAAATATATCTCCAAATGACTGAAATCTTCAATACCCAATGTGCCATTCAATACACAATCATAATTCCAATGATTCAATATAAAACCACAATATCCAACAAAACCAAGATCAGAAATGTAATACAAGGCCATCACAAATCCACAAAACCAAGATCAATACCAAAACAATAGCAATGATAAATACCATAAACTTCAATAGCAGCACCACATAAACTTCAATACAATACCATAAATATCATATAGCAATGACAGAATATCAAAGTATCTAACAAAAGACTCAATACAAAGTAGCATTAAGAAAAGTAGAAAAGTATTTAGTACATTATACATTTCGACCATTGACAAAGGGGAACAAAATAGAAGAAATGCATCCTAATGGTGAAGTGCAAATGATCCTAAAGTGCTAAAGAGTGAATGTAAACTTCGGTCCAGGCCTTCTTCTGGTAATTCGATAGGCAGAGTGGTCTTCCTCCTCGGTGTCTTCATCATCTTCTTCCTCAGGTTCTTTAGTAGCTTGTTCCTTGCCCTTTTCAGTTGTGGAGGGATCACGATGAGGAGTTTGAGCATCCGTTATTTCTTGAGTTCCAAGAGTAGGATTCGGACGAGATTCTTTAGCATGTGAAGAATTCTCATCCATAGCAGTACAGAATAGCAGGTTTTTCTTATCTAGGAACTCAGACTGCTACTCAGGAATCATGGTGAGCATAAGACCATGTTCAAGAAGGGTAACATGATCCTTGAGCTCTTTGAGCAATTCAACAACTTCAGACTGAGGGGAATTGGTTTTAGAAGAAGATTTTTTGGGGTGGATGGAGGGTCAGGAGTGAAATGAAATGTTTGAGAGGTTCCAGGGGTGATAGGAGTGTCATGGCCTCTTTTAGAACGATTTTCAGAAATAGCCTCTTTTGTACACCATGCACCATAAAAAAAATTTCAGATTTTTTTTTTCAAAATAAAATTTTGTGAACACAGAAGTAGAGGTATCCTTAGGACATACTCCTTAAATGCTCGAAAATAGGAGTTAAAAATTTTTTATAGGATAACTTTCTTCTAGTGTCAGTACTCAGTTTTAGTAAAAACTTGCACATTACAAAACCAAAGTCAATGCGGATTTTCTCAACAAAACAATAAAATAGATATAGTTCCATTTTGTTTGCATCAGTACGATGCCCATCAGTAGGAACCAAGAGCTTTGAAATGATTGAGAAAATGATTAAATTTTTAGGAGAAAGATCCTCTAATTTAGCATCAGCAGGAGTTTGAAAGGGAGATTGAAAATATGACATCAATTTGTCTGCATTAAAATGATTGATGCTAGTTGGATTTTTTTCATAGGAGAAAAAATTGGCAATTTTACTTTTGCAGCCAAATTCAATAGAAGTTTTCAAATTTTCATTCACCATATCAGAATCAAAATCAAGGTCTACTCCATTAACAGGTGATCTTAGTTCATCACGAGCATTGCCTTTCCTTAGATTAGCAAAAAACTGATAAAGCATTTTAGGATAATAGACATTTGTTGGCCTTGTTCCTAGGTTTTGACGATAACAAAATAAAATGATGATTTGGACTAATGTTTTTATGTGAGAATTTTGTTAGAACAGGTCCTTGATTCATTGGAAAAGAAAAGAAATCAATTGAAGATGAATTGAGAAGATTTTAACTTATCG
This sequence comes from Gardenia jasminoides, assembly GCA_013103745.1. Lineage (NCBI taxonomy): Eukaryota > Viridiplantae > Streptophyta > Magnoliopsida > Gentianales > Rubiaceae > Gardenia > Gardenia jasminoides. Next base: position 16,440,057 of record CM023102.1, on the reverse strand, counting down.
GACACTTCTATCGGACGCATATCATTATCATCGGACGTCCGATAGAATTAAAGATGAAATCAAAGCTCTCTGGTTGCTGTCGGACGCAAAGCTATCGGATGCAGAGTTATGCATCGGTCGTCCGATAAAGAACGAAGCAACCTATCGGACGCTTGTGTCGGACGCACCCATCGGACGTCCGACAGACGTTGAGAAGAACCTGTCAGACACTCCTATCAGACGCATAACATTGTATCGGACGTCCGATAAGTCCAACGGCTATTTTTCAACAGCCATATTTTTGACCGTTGGAGAGGTTCTTGAGGCCATTTCTCACACTCTATAAATACCCACAAGTTCAAGAAGATTATAGACTTTTGCCTACATGAAATACAAGCTTACAAGTGAATATTTGGGTAGAAATCTTCTTTGTTTGTTGTATAGGTGTGGGGAAAGTTGGGTTTGTGAGGTTGCTCAAGTGAAGGTTACTCTATAGGAGGCATAAAACCTTGGTGAAGGTGAGCCTATCACTTGGAGTGGTAAAACCTTAGTGAAGGTTACCTCACTTGTAAAATAGTTCTTAGTTGGTTGGTGAGCTTTCAATTGTAACTAGTTGAGGGTTTATTTGGAGAGTAGTAAAACTCCTTTGCTCAACCAAAGGGTGCTTGGGGTGAGGAAGGAGTAATCCTTCACTTGTACAAGTTGATTAGTGTCATCATCAATTGAAGAAGCTATTTGGTGAATTCAACTCCAAGTTTGGAAGAAGTTTGGGAGTTTGATTGGTTTGAATTCTTTTTACTTTTTTGTTACTTTATTCTTTGTAGTTCAAGATTGTTTATATTTATCATTATTGTGATTGTTTGAGTACTTGTTTTCTTGAACAATTTGAGTTGAATTTTTGGGTTGCATTTCGGGACCAACAACATTAGGTTTAGTGATAATGTGAGACCATTTCTGGAATTCAAAAAGCTTGAGAATAGATTCAAGATCAATTTTACGGAACTCAGAATGATTAATTGATCTCTGAATGATGAAGTTTTTTTGTGAAAACGAGGCAAATTTTTCCTTACCTTTATCATCAATAAATTGAGGCAATGGAGAGGGTTGGGAAGAAACCTAAAAATCAGTCTAAGTTGCACAAGATTCTTGGGTACTTGCAGAACCTTTTTTTCTCCTATTTGAAGTCTGCTTAGCAGTAGGAATTGGTACTTCTTCATCCTTGAGAGTCCTTTTGCATCCGGTGGCTAATGATCCTCCACGAACTCGGACCATTGTGATGTGTGTGTGTTTGAAGTGGTGAGTGAGATGAGAGATGAGATGTTGAGTACTAAAACACCTAATTTGATGAGAATGTCATGATCAATTAGTTCAGAAGATGAGGAAGGTGAGTTTTAGGGTTGTTGAAGAGATTTGGGGTTGGAAAGGATTGCTATAGTTAATGGAAAATGTTAACACAGAGCAGTTTGTAAAAGACTTATGAACAAGTTTGTGCTTTCAATTTCGGAATTTGTTTCTTGAGAAGGTGCGAATTTGAATTTTGCAGAGTGAGTGGTTGGGAAGATGCGTCCAAAATAAATGAAGGTTTAACTTATGGAAATGAAAAAAACAGTCTTATACGCTGCGACTGTTGGTGTGTCGGACGTTTGAACGACGTCAAGCGTCCGACACATCCGTCCGATAGAATTTTCTGGAAAATAGCTTAGGACACTGTCAGACGTCCGTTCATCAACTATCGGACGTCCAATAAGTTTTGACAAACATTTTTCAAGAGTTCTTTTCTAAAATTCCCAATTTTGGTCTCAAATACATAAATTGATCCAGAGGCAAAGCTTTTGTGAAAATATCAGCAATTTGGTCTTTTGAACAAACATAATTCACATAAATCTCACCCTTTTGAACAAGATCACGAATGAAATGATGCTTTATGTCTATGTACTTTGTCCTAGAATGTTGAATGGGATTTTTTGTCAAATTTATAGCACTTGTGTTATCACAAAAAATAGGCATATTATTAGACAACAAACCAAAATTATTCAAGATATGCTTCATCCATAATAGTTGACCACAACATGCATTGGTGGCAACATATTCTGCTTCGGTTGTAGACAAAGAAATAGCATTTTGTTTCTTACTAAACCAAGATACTAAACAAGTACTAAGAAAATGACATGAACCACTAGTGTTTTTTCTATCAATTCTACATCCACCAAAATCAGCATCCGTATATCCACATAAAACAAATTCATGACATTTAGGATACCAAAGACCAAAATTTAAAATTCCTTTCAAATATCAAAAAATTCTCTTAATGGCATTTAAATGAGATTCCTTAGGAGAAGATTGAAAACAAGCACACAAGCAAACGGCAAACATAATATCCGGTCTACTTGCTGTTAAATAAAGTAGGCTTCCGATCATACCTCTATATTTCTTCTCATCAACACTTGTACCTTCTTTTTCTTTGTCAAGTTTGGTAGATATACACATTGGCGTCCCAACTTGCTTTGAATCCTCGATACCGAACCTTTTGAGGAGTTCTTTGGTGTACTTTATTTGATTAATAAAGGTTCCTTCTTGAGTTTGAAGGACTTGAAGTCCAAGGAAGAAGTTCAATTTTCCCATCAAACTCATCTCAAATTCATTTTGCATAATAGTAGAGCAATTCTTGCACAAACTTTCATTAGTAGCACCAAAAATAATATCATCAACATATATTTGCACAATAAGGAGATCATTCAATTTTTGTTTTGTAAAAAGAGTGGTGTCTACAATACCTCTTTTAAAACCATTTTCAATCAAAAATCCACTCAAACGCTCATACCAAACTCTAGGAGCTTGTTTTAAACCATACAAGGCTTTTGAAAGCTTAAATACATTATTTGGAAATTTATCACTTTCAAAACTGGGAGGTTGATCCACATAAAGCTCTTGATCAATAAAACCATTTAGAAAAGCACTTTTAACATCAATTTGATATAATTTAAAACCTTTGAAACAAGCAAATGCAAGAAAGATTCTAATGGATTCTAATCTAGTTACGGGAGCAAATATTTCATCAAAGTCTATACCTTCTTCTTTAGCATAACCCTTAGCCACTAATCTAACCTTATTTCTCACAATCATTTAATTTATTTCTAAATACCCATTTTGTGTCTATAATAGGGTGATCTTGAGACCTTTCAACTAAAGTCCAAACATTATTCCTTTCAAATTGATTTAATTCTTCTTCCATAACTACAATCCAATTATCATTTTTTAAGGCATCATTAATATTTTTAGGTTCTAAATGTGACACTAAAGTAAAGTTGTCAAGTAGTGGTTTTGATGAGGAACGAGTTCTTACCTTTTCGGATGGATCACCAATAATCAACTCCTTGGGATGATTTTGAATGAACTTCCAAACTTTAGGAAGATCCTCTGGTAAATCATCATCATTGTCTTCTTCTTCTTGCATTTGATTTCCTTGAGTGCCATTTTCCTCCGAATTTTTCTACATTTCAACATTGTTTTCTTCTTGGGTGTAAGTTTCTCAAGTTCTTTTTGAATACCTACATCATCATCTATACAAGTACTTTTGGAAGAATCACCATTAGACTCATCAAATGTAATGTGTATAGTATCTTCAATCACAAGAGTTCTTCTATTATAAACTCTATATCCTCTTTTATTTTCACAATAGTCCAAGAAAATACCTTCATCGATTTTCTTATCAAATTTTCCAAGATGTTCCTTGATATTTAAAATAAAGTATTTGCACCCAAAAACTTTGAAGTAGCCAATAATTGGCTTTTTGCCAAACATCAATTCATAAGAGGTTTTGTTCAAAATAGGTCTTAAGAGAACTCTATTCATTACATAACATGCCGTATTCACGGCCTCGGTCCAAAAGTATTTTGGCAACTCATTTTCACTTAACATAGTTCTTGCGGTTTCAACAAGAGTCCTATTTTTCTTTCAACAACACCATTTTGTTAAGGGATTTTTACAATAGAAAATTCATGAGTTATTCCATTGTAATCACAAAATTTCGGAAAGCCACAATACTTGAATTTTGAACCATTATTACTTCTAATTTTAACAATGTTTAGGCCAAGCAAATTTTGAACTTTTGCAACAATGAAACAAAATTTTTAAAAGCATCATCTTTATGAGCAAAAAAAATAGTCCACGTATATCTAGAATAATCATCAATAATTACAAGACAATATCTCATACTACCTAAACTAGCAATAGGTGTAGGACCAAACAAGTCAATGTGTAAAAGTTCCAATGGTCTAGATGTAGAAACATTCTTTTCAAGTTTAAAAGAAACTTTGGTTTGTTTACTAAATTGACATGCATCACAAACTTTATCTTTTTCAAACTTAATTTTAGGCGAGCCTCTAACAAGTTCCTTTTTGAAAATTTCATTTACTACATCCATATTGAAATGACAAAGTCTTCTATGTCACAACCAAGGATTTTCATTCGAAATTTTAAGACATTTAAAGATAGAATAATCGACTTTCTCAAGAATCACAATATAAATATCATTGAATCTTTTCCCTTTAAAAATGATATTGAATTTTGAATCAAGAACTAAACATTCATGCTTTTTCGAATAAGACAAATAAATCTCTATCACATAATTGACTAACACTTAACAAATTATATCCTAGATTATGAACTAAGAGAACATTATGAACAAATGTTTCGCCATTCTTACCAACATCACCTACTCCAATTGTTTTGGCTTTCATGTCATCTCCAAATGTCACTTTTCCGCTTGATTTGATTAGAGCTTGATGAATTGTGATGGATTACCAGTCATATGTCTTGAACATCCACTATCTATGAACCACTTTGATTCCTTTATGGCCTTTTCCATTTTCACCTACACAATGTATAAAGAATTTGGTACCCTTCAATCTTTGGGTTCTTGATGGTTAGAATCATGTTTAACTAACCACATACATTTCATGCCTCTTTTCATGTTTTTCTTTACATAACAATCATGCTTTAAGTGACCTTCTTGACAACAAAAGCTACACATAATGGTAGGATTGTTCACATGAATTGGTTTAATAAACCTTATTCCTCTTTTTCTATAAATTGTGAATTCATTTGCACTAAATGTTAGTTTTCTTTCAAAGGCATTAAAATGAGGTTTCATTTCATTTCTTGCAAAACAGTTTTGCTTCCTATTTTGAAGAATCATGTCTAGACTATCCATTCTTCTTTTCAAGTCACTTAGTTTTTCTTTAAACATGTCACAAAGACTTAATTTTTCTATCAAGTGCATGTCGTAATTTTTCTATCAGCTTTTTGCTATCTTGAAATAAATTTGCATTATCTTGCAAGAGAAATGTAATTTTCTGTTTAACTCTTTATTCCTAGCATAAGGTTCTTTCAAACTATCATTTAATCTTCCAACAAATGACTCAAGATCATCATCATCATCATCACTTTCAATTTGAGGGTTACAAGATGTTACCTCATGGTCTCAAATTGCCATGAAAGCTATTTGAGCAGATTCCTCTTCTTCTTCAATCTCACCTTCCTAATTGCACTCATTCCAAGTGATTTGAAAGTTGTTGAATCTTGACTTCCTTTCATTCTTCATTTTTTCTTCTTCTTCATTGGACAGTCAATTGCATAATGTCCAAATTGTCCACATTCAAAGCATTTATCTCCTTACTTTTTGTTTGCATCTTGTCTTCCTTTGTATTTTGTATTGAACTGGTTGGGGTTTTGATTGTTAGGTCCTCCTTTTCTAAATTTTCTCTTGTTGAGAATCCTCTTAAAGCTTTTAGTGATAAGAGCGAGATCATTATCATCACAGTCCATATCTTCATCATCCAATGAGGCCGAATCTTCCTCATCTTGGGATGCCTTTGGAGTAATGCTTCTCTTGGCCCTTGCATCTTCTTCATCCTGCACTTTACTCTTGAGTTTTAACTCATAAGATATTAGAGAATTTGTGAGAGATTCAATGGACATTGAGTTTAAGTCTTTTGCTTCTTCAATTGCAGTCACTTTACTTTCTCATTCCTTAGGTAAAGCATTCAAGATTTTTCCATTTTTCTCACCTAGTGTATACTCCTTATCTAACACTTCTAAGTTTTTGATCAGATCATTAAATCTACAATGCATTTTATCTACATTTTCATGAGGCTCCATTTTGAATGATTCATATTTGGTGACTAAAATGGATTTCTTTTGTTCTCTTACATCTTCACTACCTTCATGAATTTTTCTCAACTTATCCCAAATTTTCTTAGCCGATTTACATCCTTTAACTCTAATAGATTCATTTGTATCTAATGCGCCATATAAAACATTCATGGCTTTAACATTTGAGGTAAGATTAGCCCTATCCTCACGAGTCAATTCATTTCTTGTTTTTAATCTAGAAACATGAATAATGGGATCATCAATCATGGCAGTGTAGGGACCTTCATTGACAATAAACCATAGATCAATATCAATAGATTTCAAGAAGATAATCATGCATTCCTTCCAACTAACATAGTTTGATCCATTAAACATAGGTGGTCTAGTTATAGATTGTTCTTCTAGAAACTTAGCATTGTTGGTTGTCATCTTTTCTCTAAACGGTTAAACTTGATTCTAGAGACCAAATTCTGATACCAATTGTAAGGCCCAAAGACAACCTAAGAGGGGGGTGAATTATGTTGATTAAAAATTAATCAAGTTATAATACCAATTTTTCACAATAACAAATGTAACCTTTTATTCAATCAAATTGTCAAACAAATGAGCAATAGAAATCGAGAAGAGTAGAAGATATAGCAATAGATGAATCATAAAATAAGCTGTAAATAAGAATGATAGTAATCAAATCGATTTTCTTCAAAAATCCTCTTGAGTTTGAAGAATAAATCTCAACTCAAGCAACTTCAATTTGATGAATTACAACCAATCTTGTGTATAATGGAAGGCTCACTTCCTCCTTGCCCCAAGCAGCACTTAGTCAAGTTAGGAAGTTTTTCAATCACTCGGATAACCCTCTCAAAACTACACTATTGAAGAATTCACTCACAATTTGAAAAGCTTGCAAACCAACTTACACTTCAAGACCTACAATTCTTACGCAAAGAGTATTTTCTTGCTAAAATCACTTTCAAGAACTTGTATTCTAAGTATGCAAAAGTTACTATGAAATTCAGACAATAATCTATTTATAGGAGACCAAAAAGTGCCTTGATAATGGTTGTCAACGGATAGAAGGCAGTTGAAGAGTCAACTAACTGTTGGAGCTGTCGGACGTCCAATACAATGTTGTGCGTCCGATGCAATCATTCGAAAGACAGTTTCGATCTTTATCGGACGACTGATGCATGTTTCTGCGTCCGATAGCGACTAGAGAGCTCAGAAATTTTCTTAAATACGATCGGATGTCCGATAGTACTGATAGCGTCCCATACGAGTGTCTGATATTTTTCCTGTCTATCGGACATCCAGTACTTCAAGTTGAGTGTCCGATGGAGTGTTCTCGACTTTTATCGAACGTCCGATACAAGCTATCGAGGGTCCGACAGTGTTTAATATCCTTTGCTCCTTTTGATTGAATTCTTCAATTTCACCATTTGCAATGATGACCTGAGCTACCAATATTTTCAAATGGAAAACATTAAATCGATTTCTTCAATTATTGTGTAATTGTCAAAATTCAGGATCACGATTTACATGGATACAATTCTGCCTTTTATAGGTTTAACCCTCAAGAACAACTTATTTCCTACTTCAAATTCCAAACCCTTTCTTCGATTATCGGCGTAGCTCTTCTGCCAATTTTGAGCAGTTTGAAGCCTTTCTCGAACTAACCTCATTTTCTCATAAGCCTCCTTGACCAAAGGAATAGTGGTTGAATCCAAACTTTTCCTTTCTCCTACTTCATCCCAATAGATTGGCGACCTACATCTCCTTCTATAGAGCGCTTCATACGGGGCCATTTGGATTGAAGCGTGATAACTATTATTGTAGGCAAACTCGACTAATGTCATATGCTGGCTCCAACTTCCTCCAAAATCCAATATACATGATCTCAATATGTCCTCCAAAGTCTGACTTGTCCTCTAAGACTGTCCATCAGTTTAAGGATGATACGCGGTACTCAAATTCACCTTAGTTCCCAAAGTCTCTTGTAATTTCTACCAGAAACGAGAGACAAATCTCGGATCTCTATAGGAGACAATACTTACAGAAATTTCATGCAACCTTACAATTTCATCCAAGTAAAGCCGAGCTAACTTTTTCAACTGGCAGGAAATGCGTAGTCTTAGTAAGTCGATCTACTATCACTCAAACTGCGTCATGCCCCTTTTGGCTCCTTGGCAACCCTGTCACAAAATCCATGGTGATATGTTTCCACTTCCGCTCGGGGATCTCTAAAGGTTGCAAAAGTCCCAAAGGTTTCTGATGTTCAGCCTTAACTTGCTGGCACACGAGACATGTTTGAACAAATTTTGCTGCCACATCCTTCTTTAAACCATCCCACCAATATAACCCTTTCAAATCTTAATACATCTTATTACTCCCAAGGTGTATTGTATACCTAGATCGATGTGTTTATTTCAAAATTTCTTTTCTTAGCCCTTCATCGCTTGGCACAACTATCAATTTCAAAATTTCAGCACTCCTTCAGGCTCTAACTTAAAATCTAAGGTTTCTCCCTTGTTCACCTTATGCAACCATTTTCCACCATAGGATCCTCCTTTTGTGCCTCTTTGATATGTTCTAACATTGAAAATCTCAACATTAGATTCCCAAGTATAACCTTCTGTTTCTCCAAGCGAGGATTCCACTTGCTAACCCTTTCTAACATGTTCCATTCTCTAACCATCAGCCCTGCCACTTGAGTCTTTCGATTTAGTGCATCCGCTACTTTATTAGCTTTCCCAGGGTGGTAATTTATGGTACAATCATAATTCTCAAGAAATTCCACCCATCGCCTTTGTCTCAGATTCAACTCTTTTTGAGAAAATAAATACTTAAGACTCTTATGATCGGTAAAAACCTCAAATGTCACCTCATATAGCTAATGTCTCCACTTTTTCAATGCAAAGATGACTGCTGCCAATTCCAAATTATGTGTTGGGTAATTCTGCTCATGAGGTTTCAATTTCCTAAAGGCATAAGCAATCACCTTCCCATTTTGCATCAAAACACAACCTAACCCTTCTTTAGAAGCATATGAGTAAACTACAAAACCATTCTTCCCATTTGGCAATGTCAAAATCGGGGCCGTCGTCAGACGCTTCTTTTAACTCTTGGAAACTAGTCTCACACTTAGGATTCAAAACAAATTTTTCATACTTCTTTGTCAAATCAGTCAATGGCCCAACAATCCTTGAAAAGTCTCTAATGAACCGACGATAATATCCTGTTAATCCCAAGAAACTTCTAACCTCGGTAGGGTTCTCCGGTTGTTTCCATTGAATAACAGTCTCTATTTTTGCAGGATCCACAGAAATTCCATTCTTAGAAATCTTATGCCCTAAAAAGGATACCTCCTCTAACCAAAACTCACACTTGTTGAACTTAACATATAGTTGATGCTCTCTTAGAGATTGAAGTACTGTCTTCAAATGTTGAGCATGATCCTCTCGAGTCTTAGAATACATCAAGATATCATCTATAAACACAACCACAAATTGATCTAAGTAAGACTTGAAGACTTGCTACATTAAATCCATAAATGTAGCAGGAGCATTTGTCAATCCAAAAGGCATTACTACAAACTCAAAATGCACGTATCTTAAATTAAAAGCAGTTTTCGGCACATTCTCCTTTCTAATCCTCAATTGGTAGTACCCTTGCCTAAGATCCGACTTAAAAAAGACTACTGACCCCTGTAATTGGTCAAATAGTTCATCAATAAGCGGTAAAAGATACTTATTCTTTATTGTCACATCATTAAACCCTCGGTAGTCTATATATAACATCAAACTCCTATCCTTCTTCTTGACAAATAACACAGGTATTCCCCAAGGTGAATCACTTTCCCTAATAAAACCTCGTTCCAACAAATCTTGCAACTGAATCTTTAATTCCTTAAGTTCAGTTGGCGCCATTTGATATGGTGTTTTAGAAATTAGAGCTATTTTAGGTAATAAATCAACCTTAAATTCCACCATTCGCTCAGGAGGTAGGTTTTCTAATTCTTCAGGGAAAACATCTGGAAAATCCTTAACAATTGGCATCTCTTCTAACTTCGTCTCACTTGGAGGGTTTATAAGAAAAGCCAAATAACTTTGAGCCCCCTTACTTAACAATTTTCTAGCGTTAATTTTCCCGAAATAAAGGCAGACGAAGCTAACCTCCTTTTTACATCCAGTCTCAACGTAGCTTCCCTGGAATAGAAAAGTTCACAATTTTTGCCCTACAGTCCAATTTGGCATGATGTTGAGCTAAACAATCCATCTTTATAATAACGTCGTACCGTTTAATATCCAAACTTATAAGGTCTATCACTAACTTTCTTTCTTCTACCCAAATATCACAATTCTTTTATACCTAACTTATAATTAAACTTTGGTCTCCCGTGAGTTTTCTAACCTCAAGATCATAAGGTAATCTAACAGGTTTTATATCTACCTTACACAAGAAAGCAGGATTTACAAACAAATGAGATGCACCAAGATCAACTAAAACTTTAGCTAAATGGTGAAAGTTGGGGATAGTACCTTCAACAACTTCAGTTGGGTCGGGAACTTGTTGCTGGTCGATGGCATAGACTCTAGCCAAACCCTTGGTCAACTTCCTGATGCACTAGCCTGACTGGAGTTAGGTCTACTCACTTGGCGGGTCACAACTTCCCCTTAAAGCCTCGGGCATGCGGCTAATTGGTGTTCAATACTGCCACACCTGAAACACTTTCCTGCCTTCCTCCAACATTTATCTTCCGTATGATTCGATTTCCCACAAAAGCCACATGCTACACTGGAAGTAGATGCTTGACTTCCTTGAGAGACACTCCTTGATTGACCCTTCCGCTTGAAGTTCCCCTTGACTCCGCTCCCCTTGGGTATGCTCCCCTTTATATAAACCCTCTAAATACTCCTGAGATGTTTATTCTACCCATTCATCTTCCAAACTTAAAAGTTGAAACACCCACATTCGTTGGTCCATGACTACTATTGGGTGCATTCCTTTTCCTTGCATTAAAAGTTCTTACTTGAGCCTTAACCCCCTCAATCCTCTGGGCCTTTTCAACAGTTTCGCTAAAACTATTAACTTTGGCAGCCGCCAAACTCTCTTGTAATTTCACATTCAATCCCTGCACAAATCTCCTTATTCTCCTTTGCTCAGTCGCCACCAGTTCAGAAGCAAATCTCGATAGCTTAGTGACCAGTGCCTCGTATTCCGTGACACTTAGCAATCCCTGCCTACACTTGATAAAGTCATCCTCTATTATTTCCTGAACTAGCGGAGGGAGAAATTTAGCATTAAATTTTCTAGTGAAATTCACCCAAGTCCTAGGGATTTGTTCTCTATCCCATTTAGCCCTTATCATGTTCCACCATGATCAAGCAACTTCCTCAAATTGAAACACAGCGAATGCTACTTGCCTTTCCTCCATATAATCCAAGGCAGTAAAAATATTAGAAATTCTTTCTAACCAACCCTCAATAGCTTTAGGGTCGGGTCCCCAAAGAATTTAGGTGAGGAAAACCTTTGGAATTGCTCAAGGGCTCTATCCTCACCACCCCTAAGGTTAACAGGTTGTTGTTCAGGTCCAGGGCCTTGTTGGCTAGCCATACAGTCTAGTATTTCAATTATTCAGTTAATGGCCGTAGTCATTTGTTCTCCAATATTGACCCTATGTCCTTAATTTTGGTTGGCGGCCGACTCACGGTCACCTCCGATGTTTTGAAGTAGTCTAGTTCCTCGCTCTCGATCTCGGCCTCTTCTACCCTCCATGGTTCTTTAGAGGGCAGACATTTTAATATAAACATAAAAATAAAATACACTATTAGAAAATTAATTCGAAAAGAAAGCAAAATACTTTATATATATAATTCATAATAAGAGAAGTGCTTAGAGTACATCAGATGAGCATGCTTTTAACGAAAGATACACAAAAAGTCACATCAAGTTCACAAGTATGGCTAAACAAAAGTACAGTACTTGAAAAGTTAACAAGCATGCAATTACAGGGATTGAGAACCACTCTAATGGTTTCTCTCACAAAAGTTACACAGAATCTTTCTTCACGCTCGTCTAGCCTATCTAGCCTCAGAAGCAGAAGTCTCGGAGCTAGCACTCTCCGACGGGTCAGACTTCAAGTACTGGGGATCTGCCTCAACCATAGCGGCATCCCCCACAGACTCACCCCTCGAATCTCCTCCCATATCTGCATCACTAGGGGGCTAATTGACTGAATCCTCCTCATCTTGATTAGCCTTTAACACTCCCTCCACCAAATCCTCACACTCAGCCACAATATCGTCAGTTCGCTCTTGAGCAACTCTCACAACTCTAGCCACTCGCTCGTTAGTCGAACAAACCTCCTCCTCAAGCTCTCGGATCCTTGCGGCCTGACTCTGCTCTACAGCCTGACCCTTTCCACCTCCTTTTGTCATTCCCTATTAATCCTGGCCAGTCTCCTCTTCTCATTATAGATTGCCAGAACCACATTGTCAGGGTACGCATGAGTCTTCCAACACTCACAGTCATGCCTAATTCTGGTTTTAGGGTTGTAAGCCATGTGGGCACTCCCTGGACTCGATCATTAAGAAACTGTAGGCTGCATGTGTCCAAGCACGTTACCATCACCACCAAACTCCATAACCTACAAAATGAACTCCATTAGAACCTTATGTAGCATTAACACTTAAACATAAATAATAACCATCACCTAACATTCCTTCCTAATCTACTAAACTCTCAAATAACTTAATAACTCTCATTCTACCCAGATTATTCAAATCTAGACTCTGATACCACCTGTGACAACCCCACCTCTCCCTAGACGTACCCTAAGGTATCAGTGGACCACCTACCCAACTCTCACCAGGACTCACTCACTCATCTAATAACTAGTTCTCCAAAAACACAATCTAAGTACCAATTCCAAACTTATAAATAACTCATAATCAAACTACTTCAATCTCACAAACCCAAAATTTCAAGAACACTTTAAACCAAACTATAAATCACAAATGCATTAATCAAACCTTAAAATCCCAAAATACATAGAGTACTTAAATACACATTTAAAGTTTCACAATACAATATCCCAAATTCATAATTCAAGTTTCTCAAACCAGATACAACAGTAGACCTTAGTTCTAATGGTTGGCACCTTCACTTGGGTTCTTAGTCCCTGTTGAGGAAAACAAATTTAAAAGAATGAGTTAAAATCTAGTGAGTTCCAAAATACATACGAATCACATAAAACATATAACATGTCGCTTCAAATTCACATTTTAGAAACAAGCATACAAAGAAAGCGAATAACATCACAAGGTAAGATACGGGGGCTCTCAGGAGCCAAGGTCCATGAAGCTGAAGCACGTCCTTGGAATTTAAGCTCAAATCACGTAGTTGACACTCCGTCAACTTTCACATAACAAATCCAAGTAGACAACTACTTTCTCCTACTCCACCAAAACACCTAACCGGATCCGCCTACCTGGGAAACTTATATATTTGTGTATTGCTCTTCCAACAAGGGACAAGTCCATACGCCAAGTCCAGAGCACACAACACATAGCCCAAGGTTGTTAAATCTCCTCGACCTGAGCCTTCCAAACGGCTCGAGTTGATAACTTACCAAGGGGATTTAAGTATTCTTGAGAATAACAAATACAAAACACATCACATCACATCATATAATCAAAACAGGATTCATATCAAATCATAGGATTCAAGCTCATATCACAAGTCAAGAGGTTCAAAACAAACTTACATTTCAAGTTATGAAACATGCATGAAACTCACCAAAGTAGCAAGGTTCAGTCTCTAAATTTGGATCTATTTCAAACTCTTCCCCACTTCCTATAAACAAGTAAAGAGGAGAAATAAGTTTCGCCCCACAAAAGCAAAACTAAACTCAAACAGCATTTGTAAGGACCCGAAAATTTTATTTTTATCTGACCTATTTACTTAATTAATTATTTATTTTCTCTGAGTAATTGACTTAAATTATTTTAATTACAACTGTACTATATATTACCTCATTTTATTTTAAAAATCATGTTTAACCATCAATTTGATTTTTCTATCACTTAATTGTGAAAAATGAAAAAAAGGCACGTTTTTTTAGACAAACTTTTGACTGAGAGTGACGTAAGTTCGGAGAGTAAGAATGATCATTAGTAGATTAAGAAAAGCTAATTGAGGGATTAGAAGTGAGTGATTAGGATTAAACTCCAATTGGAGCATTTTGGGCCACAAATTCAAAGTTGACTTTTGGCACCATAAAACCAAGCTTTATGTTTATTCTTCCTTTCACTTTTTCTCACTTTACCAAACACCCAAAACCCTCTCTCTTCTCCCTCTCACCAGCCGCATCTCCCACCCCCCCTCTTCCCCTTTGATTTCATCTTCAAAAACTACCAAAATTTCACCCAAATCCACCAAGAAACCTTGAGTAATCCTCCACCATTTCACTTGAAGCTTGAAAACCCTCTTGTCTTGAGTGAGAGCCGGGCTTTGGAGGGGAGAAAGAAGGGTTCTTGGTGCATTTTAAATCATCTCCAACTTAGGGTTTCACTTGAGAAGGAAGAGGTAGTTTACTTCTTAACCATCTTGTTTATTTGATTCCATTTATGTAGCTTTAGGACTTTGATAAGTTCATTATTTTTCTAGTGTTGAATTTGGGTTGTTGAAGTGGGCACTTGTATTCCCACAAGACATGAATGTGTGGCTATTTTGATGTTGATGAGATGATATGGTGGTGATTTTAATTTATTTTTGATGTTAGAAAGATAGGAAGAAATGAATGAGGAAAATCAAGTGGATTGAGGGAAGTGCTGCCAGTTCATTTTGCTGATTTTATGCCCTATTTTAGCTATTGATTTTTGTGAGTTTCTTGGCCATTTTGAGAGCTGAAATTTAGGTCTATATGCGTGTAAATTTTGTTGCAAAAATCATTCCATTTGGTGTAGTGAAATCGCATGAAAGAAGAACCCAAATCTGGAAAAAAATTTTACTGTTATCTAGTGCCCTATTTTAGTCTCATTGAACACTGCCTTCCCATGTGAGTTTTTGGCTAAATTCTGGTGAAAATGTAGTTCATATACTAAGGTGTATGGCTACAAAATTTGGTGTTTTTCCAGTACCATTTCATTACTCAAATGATGTTTCAAAACTGCCTCTTTAATCTGGAAAATTTTTCACAGCTTTAAGTACTGTTTGGATTCATTTCGGTTTAACATTCATTTGTTTGAATTTATGGCTGAAATTTGGTGTGAAACTAGAATATATATAGTAAAATTTCTGTACCAAATTTAGTAATTTTTGGGTAAGAAACCATCACTCAAATGAGGCTTAGAATCATGCCCTGCAAATCTGGAAAACAGAAAATTCAGAATTTTGAACCCACCTTATTTGAACTGCTATAATTTCTTGCTCGAGTGTCGAAATTGAGTGCCGTCAGTGGAGTTTGAAACTTCATACATAGGAATTTAAAATATGTACATTTTAGAGGCCAATTCATTTTTTAAAATTTTTGGTGAATTTTCAAAGTTGGCTGAAAAACCAACCTCTTACGTTCTGTTTTGTACTGTAGCAATTTCTTAATTGAAAATCAGCACAGTTTCTGTCCAGAATTTTATTATGGTGTCTTCTGTAAAGTTTTAGAGTGTTAAATGAGGTTTCCAATGGTGCCAAGTTTGTGAAATTTGAACTTATGTAGCTCAAGTTACAATTTTCCAAAGATTACTGCTCAAATAGGAAGTTTTGAATTTGACTTTTCTTGAACGAGGTTCGATTGGTGAACTAGAAACTTATTTTTATTGTTCTTTAAATATTTTAGTAGGTGGTGCTGAATTGAAAAATGATCCAAACTTGAACTCCAAAAACCTTTATTGATCGCGTGAATAGTTCTCACTTAATCTCGACAATTGGTGAGTGTTCAAGTGCATGATTAATTGCTTTAAATGATGTAAACAATTTGAAAAGCATGTTTGTGTGATCTGGTGAGCGTGTACTTTATCGCGCTTACCTTATTGGAATTTGCCTCTAAATGAGTCCTACTGTTTAAAATGTTAATTGATTGACTGCTTGAACTGTTTGAATTGTTTATAACTGTGGGGACACCCAAACCCCATCGGGGATCCCTTCACCTTGTCCGGCAACAGGGGCTAGGGCAAGGGATGGGTGAACCATGAGTTTTTACTGTTTAAAGCACGTCGGTAGGAATGAGTCCGCCGACTTGGCATACTCATAGTGGGTTGCCAATCACTGTTCAAATTTAGGAGTTCGGACCCGGTCAAGGGGGTATAAATAGATGGGAGCGGGATAAAAGTGGTGAATATGGACTGTGAGAGTGAGTGGTCGACGGAGTGTCAACATGTGACTTGAATTGATGCTGGTGAAGAAAATAATTGCAGAGAATTACGAAAATGTGGAGCCGGCCAACTGTATCCTTCAAAAGTGTACTATTTAAATGTTTTATCAACTATTTTTCTCTTTTACTGTTTCATTAATTTCTTTAATTGCTTTGAGTTGCCTGTGCATGTTTCTCTTGGCCTCATTGAGCGTTAGCTCACCCCAATTTATTTTTCTTAACAGGTTTCAAGGTGAGGCACGTGAATCGAGGAAGTTAGTACTTTTGTAGGATTTCCTCATTTTGTATAAGATTGAAATTAATGGATGAATTTGATGGTTTATGGTATTTTCGAGTTTTTATCAATGTAATTTTGATGAAATTTTGGGATTTGTATTTTGTGAGAGTTTATTAGTAATGTTAATAACTTTTAATGATGACTTTACGAATCAATGTTTGGATCGATATTTGGGAATTCGTAGTGAGTCCTGGAGAGAGTTGGGCAGGCGGTCCGCAGAACCCTTTGGTTCGCCCTAGGGGGAGGTGGGGCTATCACAGGTGGTATCAGAGTTTAGGCTTTAGATCCTTGTAGTGTATCCTAGACTAGATGTTTAGGATGCCGGACTGTGGGATTAGTTTAAAGTTAAGTGAAAATATTACCTGTATACTTTTGGTTAAGACTTGCATTTTAATTGGATGATTTGGAGTTTAGAAATGTAGAACTATATATGGTCGAGGTTTAATTTATGATTAGAGGAATTTGGATGGTATATCGGGCAAAAATGAGGGTTGAGTTGATTTACACTTTGGGGTGGCCAACCTTAGTGTTGATTGACTTTGTTCTTATTTTGGTGCCTGAATACAAATATGTTATAACTATGGATATTCGCCATACTTGGAGGTTATCCAAGACCCTGTGAGGAAGTAGAAGAGAGAGTTGAGAGCATGGCTCGTAAGGAGCCCTCGGAGAAGCAACCATTCAAGGACTCATATGGGGATTCCCGACCAGCGGTTTGGCTGTCAACTAAGTTAGGGTTTCCAATCTTTGAGTGTTTTGTAAATGGTTTAGTTGGGGTGAAGCTAGTGAGGCCTAAAATTGTGATTGCATGACTGTTTGTATTTCTATGGCATTTGTATGTGTTTTATCTTATAATACCCCATGGTTTGCTACTTACTTGTGAACTTGCAAATATAAATGTATGTTAGTGTTTCTATTTTAAATGTTTTCACCATTGATTTTTATAATTAATTTGCTTTTGTGTAATGGCTTTATTTCTGCGTTTAGACGTAGCTAAGACAAATGGATGCTTGAGGTCGAGATTGAAGTCGTGGTCGAAGACGTGGGAATGCGCAACCCCAACCCTCCGCGAGTGTTCACCTTTCTGGGGTTGAGTCTGAGAGGGGACCGGTCGGTGGTAATGAGGATCAAGTGGTTACGGCCATCAATAGGATGACTGACATACTTAAACGTTTGGCCGATAATCAAGGCCTTGGACAGCAGAATCAACCTTTAGGCCCGACCATGGGGATGATAGGGCTTTAGAACGCTTTCTTAAGTTCTCACCACCTAAGTTTATCGGAGAGGCTGATCCCGAGATAGCTGAGAATTGGCTAGATAGGATGTATAATATTTTCGCCGCTCTAAATTATTCCGAGGTGAGACAAGTGAGCTTTGCCACTTTTCAATTTGAGAGCGCGGCGAGATCTTGGTGGAATGTAATCCGAGCTAAGTGGGAGCAAGAACAAACTCCTTAGACTTGGGTGAACTTTAAGAGAGAATTTGATGAGAAAATTCCTGCCTCCACTGATCCAGGAGAAAAGGGAGGATGATTTTATTAGGTTAAGGCAGGGATCTATGAGTGTGACCGACTATGAGACCCAATTTACAAAACTCTCAAAGTTTGCACCCGAACTAGTTGCCACTGATCAGAAAAAAATTAGGCGATTTGTACAAGAACTTAACGTTGAGATCCAAGAGGCGTTGGTTGCGGCCGAAATTAATACTTTTACTGAGGCTTTAGAAAAAGCCCAAAGAATTGAGAATGCTAGGGAACAAGTAAAGGCTTTTCATGCTAAAAAGAGAAATGCTCCGAGTAGTAGTGAAGTAGGATCGTCTGATAGAGATATGCCAACCCCTAAGATGGGAAGGGGCGCGGGTGGAGTAAGGACTACCGGAATATCGAGGGAGTCTATGGCTAAGGAAGCCTCTTGTGGGCTTGGTCAGTCCTGGGATACCTCACAAGGAGGTTCTAACTTAGTATCGATGCCACAAATGGGATGTGAATATTGTGGTAAACCAAATCATACGGTGGGCGATTGTTGGAAGAAAGCTGGAAAATGTTTGAGATGTAGGAGTGCAGAACATCAAATTATTAACTGTCCTATGTCACGTTGTGAGGGTGGTGGATCACAACAATCTGCTAGGCCGACGTCTAAACAGTCGAGTGTGGGAGATAATCGCTCGAGAGTGCCCGCCAGGGTCTACGCCATGGACCAGCATCAGAACCCTATTCCTACAGAGGTCGTTGAAGGCATGACCCTCCATTTACCATTGCCTAGTTAGAGTTTTGATTAATCTCGGTTCAATAGACACTTTGTAAGTTTTAGTTTCATTAGTGGGGTAGACATGCGGTCAAGTAGGCTACCTTTCAAGTTGGAAGTTACAACGTTTAAGGTAAAACCAAGGTTGGATTGCCAATTTGATGTGTAAAGATTATGAGGTATGAATTTCGAGGACGAAATTCTTTTAAGGAAGGAAGGTTGTGAGAACCCGAAAATTTTATTTTTATTTGACCTATTTACTTAATTAATTATTTAGTTTCTCTGAGCAATTGACTTAAATTATTTTAATTACAACTGTACTATACATTACCTCTTTTTATTTTAAAAACCATGTTTAACCATCAATTTGATTTTTCTGTCACTTAATTGTGAAAAATGAAAAAAAGGCCCATTTTTCGAGACAAACATTTGGACTGAGAGTAACGTAAGTTCGGAGAATAAGAATGATCAATAGTAGATTAAGAAAAGCTAATTGAGGGATTAGAAGTGAGTGATTAGGATTAAACTCCAATTGGAGCATTTTGGGCCACAAATTCAAAGTTGACTTTTGGCACCATAAAACCAAGCTTTATGTTTATTCTTCCTTTCACTTTTTCTCACTTTACCAAACACCCAAAACCCTCTCTCTTCTCCCTCTCACCAGCCGCATCTCCCTCCCCCTCTTCCCCTTTGATTTCATCTTCAAAAACTACCAAAATTTCACCCAAATCCACCAAGAAACCTTCAGTAATCCTCCACCATTTCACTTGGAGCTTGAAGACCCTCTTGTTTTGAGTGAGAGTCGGGCTTTGGAGGGGAGAAAGAAGGGTTCTTGGTGCATTTTAAATCATCTCCAACTTAGGGTTTCACTTGAGAAGGAAGAGGTAGTTTACTTCTTCACCATCTTGTTCATTTGATTCCATTTATGTAGCTTTAGGACTTTGATAAGTTCATTATTTTCTAGTATTGAATTTGGGTTGTTGAAGTGGGCACTTGGTATTCCCACAAGACTTGAATGTGTGGCTATTTTGATGTTGATGAGATGATATGGTGGTGATTTTAATTGATTTTTGATGTTAGAAAGATAGGAAGAAATGAATGAGGAAAATCAAGTGGATTGAGGGAAGTGCTGCTGGTTCATTTTGCTGATTTTATGCCCTGTTTTAGCTACTGATTTTTGTGAGTTTCTTGGCCATTTTGAGAGCTTAAATTTTGGTCTATATGCGTGTAAATTTTGTTGCAAAAATCATTCCATTTGGTGTAGTACAATCGCATGAAAGAAGAAGTCAAATCTGAAAAAAATTTTACTGTTATCTGCTGCCCTATTTTAGTCTCGTTGAACACTGCCTTCGCATGTGAATTTTTGGCTAAATTGTGGTACAAATGTATTCCATATACTAAGGTGTATTCCTAAAAAATTTGGTGTTTTTCCAGTACCATTTCGTTGCTCAAATGATGTTTCAATTCTGCCTCTTTAATCTGGAAAATTTTTCCCAGCTTTGAGCACTGTTTGGATTCATTTCGGTTTAACATTCATTAGTTTGAATTTATGGCTCAAATTTGGTATGAACCTAGAATATATATATTAAAATTTCTGTACCAAATTTAGTAATTTTTTGGTAAGAAACCATCACTCAAATGAGGCTTAGAATCATGCCCTGCAAATCTGGAAAACAGAAAATTCAGAATTTTGAACCCACCTTGTTTGAACTGCTATAATTTCTTGCTCGAGTGTGTCGAAATTGAGTACCGTCAGTGGCGTTTCAAACTTCCTACATAGGAATTTAAAATATGTACATTTTAGAGGCCAATTCATTCTCTAAAATTTTTGGTGAATTTTCAAAGTTGGCTGAAAAACCAACCTCTTACGTTCTGTTTTGTACTGTAGCAATTTCTTAATTGAAAATCAGCACAGTTTCTGTCCAGAATTTTATTATGGTGTCTTCTGTAAAGTTTTAGAGTGTTAAATGAGGTTTCCAATGGTGCCAAGTTTGTGAAATTTGGACTTATGTAGCTCAAGTTACGATTTTTCAAAGATTACTGCTCAAATAGGAAGTTTTGAATTTGACTTTTCTTGAACGAGATTCGATTGGTGAACTAGAAATTTATTTTTGTTGTTCTTTAAATATTTTAGGAGGTGGTGTTAAATTGCAAAATGATCCAAACTTGAACTCCAAGAACCTTTTTTGATTGCGTGAATAGTTCTCACTTAATCTCGATAATTGGTGAGTGTTCAAGTGTATGATTAATTGCTCTAAATGATGTAAACAATTTGAAAAGCATGTTTGTGTGATCCGGTGAGCGTGTACTTTATCACGCTCACCTTATTGGAATTTGCCTCTAAATGAGTCCTACTGTTTAAAATGTTAATTGATTAACTGCTTGAACTGTTTAAATTGTTTATAACTGTGGGGACGCCCAAACCCCATCGGGGATCCCTTCACCTTGTCCGGCAACAGGGGCTAGGGCAAGGGATGGGTGAACCATGAGTTTTTACTGTTTAAAGCACGTCGGTAGGAATGAGTCCGCCGACTTGGCATACTCATAGTGGGTTGCCAATCACTGTTCAAATTTAGGAGTTCGGACCCGGTCAAGGGGGTATAAGTAGACGGGAGCGGGATAAAAGTGGTGAATATGGACTGTGAGAGTGAGTGGTCGACGGAGTGTCAACATGTGACTTGAATTGATGCTGGTGAAGAAAATAATTGCAGAGAATTACGAAAATGTGGAGCCGGTCAACTGTATCCTTCAAAAGTGTACTATTTAAATGTTTTATTAACTATTTTGCTCTTTTACTATTTCATTAATTTCTTTAATTGCTTTGAGTTGCCTGTGCTTGTTTCCTTTGGCTTCATTGAGCGTTAGCTCACCCCAATTTGTTTTCCTTAACAGGTTTCAAGGTGAGGCACGTGAATCGAGGAAGTTAGTACTTTTATAGGATTTCCTCATTTTGTAAAAGATTGAAATTAATGGATGAATTTGATGGTTTATGGTATTTTGGAGTTATTAGCAATGAGTTATTATCAATGTAATTTTGATGAAATTTTGGGGTTTGTATTTTGTGAGAGTTTATTGGTAATGTTTATAACTTTTAATAATGACTTTACGAATGAATGTTTAGATCGATAATTGGGAATTCGTAGTGAGTCCCGGCGAGAGTTGGCCTGGCGGTCCGCAGAACCCTTTGGTTCGCCCTAGGGGGGGTGGGGTTGTCACAGGTGGTATCAGAGTTTAGGCTTTAGATCCTTGTAGTGTATCCTAGACTAGATGTTTAGGATGCCAGACTGTGGGATTAGTTGAAAGTTAAGTGAAAAGATTACCTGTATACTTTTGGTTAAGACTTGCATTTTAAGTGGATAATTTGGAGTTTAGAAATGTAGAACTATATATGGTCGAGGTTTAATTTATGATTAGAGGAATTTGGATGGTATGTCGAGCAAAAATGAGGGTTGAGTTGATTTACACTTTGGGGTGGCCAACCTTAGTGTTGATTGACTTTGTTCTTATTTTGATGCCTGAATACAAATATGTTATAACTATGGATATTCGCCATACTTGGAGGTTGTCCAAGACCCTGTGAGGAAGTAGAAGAGAGAGTTGAGAGCATGGCTCGTAAGGAGCCCTCGGAGAAGCAACCATTCAAGGACTCATATGGGGATTCCCGACCAGCGGTTTGGCTGTCAACTAAGTTAGGGTTTCCAATCTTTGAGTGTTTTGTAAATGGTTTAGTTGGGGTGAAGCTAGTGAGGCCTAAAATTGTGACTGCATGACTGTTTGTATTTCTATGGCATTTGTATGTGTTTTATCTTATAATACCCCATGGTTTGCTACTTACTTGTGAACTTGCAAATATAAATGTATGTTAGTGTTTCTATTTTAAATGTTTCCACCATTGATTTTTATACTTAATTTGCTTTTGCGTAATGGCTTTATTTCTGCGTTTAGATGTAACTAAGACAAATGAATCGAGGTCGAGATTGAGGTCGTGGTCGAAGACGTGGGCATGCGTAACCCCAACTCTCCGCGAGTTCTGGGGCTGAGTCTGAGAGGGGACCGGCCGATGGTAATGAGGATCAAGTGGCTACAGCCATCAATAGGTTGACTGACATACTTGAACGTTTGGCCGATAATCAAGCCCTTGGACGGCAGAATCAACCTTTAAGGCCCGACCATGGGGATGATAGGGCTTTAGAACGCTTTCTTAAGTTCTTACCACCTAAGTTTATCAGAGGGGCTGATCCCGAGATAGCTGAGAATTGGCTAGATAGGATGTATAATATTTTTGCCGCTCTAAATTATTCCGAGGTGAGACAAGTGAGCTTTGCCACTTTTCAATTTGAGAGCGCGGCGAGATCTTGGTGGAATGTAATCCGAGCTAAGTGGGAGCAAGAACAAACTCCTTAGACTTGGGTGAACTTTAAGAGAGAATTTGATGAGAAAATTCCTGCCTCCACTGATCCAGGAGAAAAGGGAGGATGATTTTATTAGGTTAAGGCAGGGATCTATGAGTGTGACCGACTATGAGACCCAATTTACAAAACTCTCAAAGTTTGCACCCGAACTAGTTGCCACTGATCGGAAAAAAATTAGGCGATTTGTACAAGAACTTAACGTTGAGATCCAAGAGGCGTTGGTTGCGGCCGAAATTAATACTTTTACTGAGGCTTTAGAAAAAGTCCAAAGAGTTGAGAATGCTAGGCAACAAGTAAAGGCTTTTCATGCTAAAAAGAGAAATGCTCCGAGTAGTAGTGAAGTAGGATCGTCTAATATAGATATGCCAACCCCTAAGATGGGAAGGGGCGCAGGTGGAGTAAGGACTGCCGGAATATCGAGGGAGTCTATGGCTAAAGAAGCCTCTTGTGGGCTTGGCTAGTCCTGGAATACCTCACAAGGAGGTTCTAACTTAGTATCGATGCCACAAATGGGATGTGAATATTGTGGTAAACCAAATCATACGGTGGGCGATTGTTGGAAGAAAGCTGGAAAATGTCTGAGATGTACGAGTACAGAACATCAAATTATTAACTGTCCCATGTCACGTTGTGAGGGTGGCGGATCACAACAATCTGCTAGGCCGACGTCTAAACAGTCGAGTGTGGGAGATAATCGCTCGAGAGTGCCCGCCAGGGTCTACGCCGTGGACCAGCATCAGAACCCTAATCCTACAGAGGTCGTTGAAGGCATGACCCTCCATTTACCATTGCCTAGTTAGAGATTTGATTAATCTTGGTTCAATAGACTCTTTGTAAGTTTTAGTTTCATTAGTGGGGTAAACATGCGGTCAAGTAGGCTACCTTACAAGTTGGAAGTTAAAACGTTTAAGGGAGAACCAAGGTTGGATTGCCAATTTGATGTGTAAAGATTATGAGGTATGAATTTCGAGGACGAAATTCTTTTAAGGAGAGGAGGTTGTGAGAACCCGAAAATTTTATTTTTATCTGACCTATTTACTTAATTAATTATTTATTTTCTCTGAGTAATTGACTTAAATTATTTTAATTACAACTGTACTATACATTACCTCTTTTTTATTTTAAAAACCATGTTTAACCATCAATTTGATTTTTCTGTCACTTAATTGTGAAAAACAAAAAAAAGGCCCGTTTTTCGAGACAAACATTTGGACTGAGAGTAACGTAAGATTGGAGAATAAGAATGATCATTAGTAGATTAAGAAAAGCTAATTGAGGGATTAGAAATGAGTGATTAAGATTAAATTCCAATTGGAGCATTTTGGGCCACAAATTCAAAGTTGACTTTTGGCACCATAAAACCAAGCTTTATGTTTATTCTTCCTTTCACTTTTTCTCACTTTACCAAACACCCAAAACCCTCTCTCTTCTTCCTCTCACCAGCCGCATCTCCCTCCCCCTCTTCCCCTTTGATTTCATCTTCAAAAACTACCAAAATTTCACCCAAATCCACCAAGAAACCTTGAGTAATCCTCCACCATTTCACTTGGAGCTTGAAGACCCTCTTGTCTTGAGTGAGAGCCGGGCTTTGGAGGGGAGAAAGAAGGTTTCTTGGTGCATTTAAAATCATCTCCAACTTAGGGTTTCACTTGAGAAGGAAGAGGTAGTTTACTTCTTCACCATCTTGTTCATTTGATTCCATTTATATAGCTTTCGGACTTTGATAAGTTCATTATTTTTCTAGCGTTGACTTTGGGTTGTTGAAGTGGGCACTTGTATTCCCACAAGATTTGAATGTGTGGCTATTTTGATGTTGATGAGATGATATGGTGGTGATTTAATTGATTTTTGATGTTAGAAAGATAGGAAGAAATGAATGAGGAAAATCAAGTGGATTGAGGGAAGTGCTGCCGGTTCATTTTGCTGATTTTATGCCCTGTTTTAGCTACTAATTTTTGTGAGTTTCTTGGCCATTTTGAGAGCTGAAATTTAGTTCTATATGCGTGTAAATTTTGTTGCAAAAATCATTCCATTTGGTGTAGTAAAATCGCATGAAAGAAGAAGCCAAATCTGGAAAAAATTTTACTGTTATCTGCTGCCCTATTTTAGTCTCATTGAACACTGCATTCCCATGCGAGTTTTTGGCTAAATTTTGGTACAAATGTATTTCATATACTAAGGTGTATTCCTGAAAATTTTGGTGTTTTCCAATACCATTTCGTTGCTCAAATGATATTTCAAATCTGCCTCTTTAATTTGGAAAATTTTTCCCCGCTTTGAGCAACTTTTGGATTCATTTCCGTTTAACATTCAGTTGTTTTAATTTATGGTCTGAAATTTGGTGTGAACCTAGAATATATATATTAAAATTGTTGTACCAAATTTAGTAATTTTTGGGTAAGAAACCGTCACTCAAATGAGGCTTAGAATCATGCCCTGCAATTCTGGTAGACAGAAAATTCAGAATTTTGAACCCACCTTGTTTGAACTGCTATAATTTCTTGCTCGAGTGTCGAAATTGAGTGCTGTAGGTGGCGTTTGAAACTTCCTACATAGGACTTTAAAATATATACATTTTAGAGTCCAATTAATTTTTTAAAATTTTTGGTGAATTTTCAAAGTTGGCTGAAAAACCAACCTCTTACATTCTGTTTTGTACTGTAGCAGTTTCTTAATTGAAAATCTGGGCAGTTTCTGTTCAGAATTTTAGCATGGTGTCTTCTGTAAAGTTTTAGAGTGTTAAATGAGATTTCCAACGGTACCAAGTTTGTGAAATTTGGACTTATGTAGCTCAAGTTACGATTTTTCAAAGATTACTGCTCAAATAGGAAGTTTTGAATTTGACTTTTCTTGAACGAGATTCGATTGGTGAACTAGAAACTTATTTTTGTTGTTCTTTAACTATTTTAGAAGGTGGTGCTGAATTGAAAAATGATCCAAACTTGAACTCCAAGAACCTTTATTGATTGCGTGAATAGTTCTCACTTAATCTCGACAATTGGTGAGTGTTCAAGTGCATGATTAATTGCTTTAAATGATGTAAACAATTTGAAAAGCATGTTTGTGTGATCTGGTGACGTGTACTTTATCGCGCTCACCTTTTTGGAATTTGCCTCTAAATGAGTCCTACTGTTTAAAATGTTAATTGATTGACTGCTTGAACTGTTTGAATTGTTTATAACTGTGGGGACACCCAAACCCCATCGGGGATCCCTTCACCTTGTCCGGCAACAGGGGCTAGGGTAAGGGATGGGTGAACCATGGATTTTTACTGTTTAAAGCACGTCGGTTGGAATGAATCCGCCGACTTGGCATACTCATTGTGGGTTGCCAATCACTGTTCAAATTTAGGAGTTCGGACCCGGTCAAGGGGGTGTAAATAGACGGGAGAGGGATAAAAGTGGTGAATATGGACTGTGAGAGTGAGTGGTCGACGGAGTGTCAACATGTGACTTGAATTGATGCTGGTGAAGAAAATAATTGCAAAGAATTACGAAAATGTGGAGCCGGCCAACTGTATCCTTCAAAAGTGTACTATTTAAATGTTTTATTAACTATTTTGCTCTTTTACTGTTTCATTAATTTCTTTAATTGCTTTGAGTTGCCTGTGCATGTTTCTCTTGGCCTCATTGAGCGTTAGCTCACCCCAATTTATTTTCCTTAACAGGTTTCGAGGTGAGGCACGTGAATCGAGGAAGTTAGTACTTTTGTAGGATTTCCTCATTTTGTATAAGATTGAAATTAATGGGTGAATTTGATGGTTTATGATATTTTGGAATTATTATCAATGAGTTATTATCAATGTAATTTTGATGAAATTTTGGGGTTTGTATTTTGTGAGAGTTTATTGGTAATGTTAATAACTTTTAATGATG
The DNA here is from genome assembly GCA_013103745.1 of Gardenia jasminoides. NCBI lineage: Eukaryota > Viridiplantae > Streptophyta > Magnoliopsida > Gentianales > Rubiaceae > Gardenia > Gardenia jasminoides. The sequence continues at coordinate 16,412,752 of CM023102.1, read as the reverse complement.
ACTTTACGAATGAATGTTTGGATCAATATTTGGGAATTTGTAGTGAGTCCCGGTGAGAGTTGGGCAGGCAGTCCGCCGAACCCTTTGGTTCGCCCTAGGGGGAGGTGGGGTTGTCACAGCATTTGTTTTATCAAAATTCTTCCCAAAGTTCCTCTAACTTTGCTCGAGTGAAAAGTAGTCATTCAAGTCGAAAATCATTTTAAAAGATTTCATTTTCAAATTGATACATCATTTAACCAAAATACTCTATCGATGTACTCCATATTCGCGACTTCTAAATTTTTAGAACAAGGAAATAAAGTGAGGTCTTTCACCTCGAAAATCGCTCATTCGAGTTTCAACTCAACACTAAACTTTAATTAAGGTTTTAACACATATTTAGAACAATTTTAACGAAGTCTCAATGTACAAAATTCATGAAAAATAGATAAAACATTTCAAACCCTCAAATCTGTCCAAAATAGCACATTTACCCAAAATTTTAGTGAAACTCAACTTTTCAACATTAATGTTCGAGATTTTAACTCTATTTAAGCATATACTCATAAATGAATATAATACATATTTATTTAGGCAAAATCTAGCCAAGAAACATCATAAAATTTTCAAATCAAGCATCATAACATTCCAAGTGAGGTTCGGCCAGCCCTCTTGATTTTTCTTCAAAATTTTCAACATCATTCTTACTTTCTAACCACAAAATGAACTCATCTCATAAATAACAACCAAGACCACAATCAGATCCTCAAGTCTGCTACCTAAAAGTCACCTCAAGGCAACTACCTAAGTTGGGAATTCAAGAGCTCAACTCAAATGTTCCAAACATAAGCATTTCTAGTAAAATACACCGTAGATCTAAAAGATCTAGCACTAGTAAAGTTAAAACTAAGAGATTTAAGTGTTATACCTCAAGATCTAACTAGATCTAACAAGATCTAGTGTTGATTCAGTCAAGGATGAACTTCCAAGTTTTGTAATCTCAAGAACCTTCAAGTTTAACCAAAGATTTCCTTGCTTGATGATGGTTTCCTCCTCAAATTTCAAGAACAAGAAGATGCCAAGCAAGATGAACAACAAGATGAGCTTTCTTCCCTCTTCCTTTCTCTCTCTCAATCTCGGACCTCTCTCCTCTCTCTCTCTCTCTCTCACAGCAGCCACTAGGAGGAGGAGGAACAAGAGAAATGCCTTCAATGGAGTCTTCAATCTTCAAGGAATAGAGGAAGAAGATGAAGTTGGGAGCAAGTTTGATTTCTCTCTCTATTTTCCTCTCTCTAGTGTCAGCCCTCCCTCGCTCTCTAAGCTTCAAGTGTGGCTGCAAATGAGGAAGCAAGAAACAAGGCTTTTAAGGAGACAAAAATGGTGGTCATCCTTAAATTATGGAAAAGTGGTCAAACGATCACTTTTTGTCGCGTCAACGCGCGACACTCTATTTTTTACTGATTTTTCTCATTCCGACACTGTGCAACCTTAAATATATCTCTGTAATATCTCTACATATGCTCGGTTTCATCTTAGAATTACTATTCATGTATCAGAACAAAAATCGACGCTTAAATTGGTCGAAACCAAACATCGGCAATTAATTTTTGAAAAATTCTCTAAATTGGAAAATAATAACTTGAAGTATAAATTCACTAATATTTTAGTGAATAAACATAATATAAATATTATTATACATTTTTAAATAAAATAGAATTTTGAGACCCTCACAAGTAGCAAAAAATAAGATTCAAAAAATTTATGTTCCTCAAAGATTTAAAATAGAATATGACTTTGTTATAGACACATTATGTCCTGATCTCTTCAATCATTATCTGGACCAATATTATGAAGAAACAATGACAACAAGCCAAGAAGAAGAAATTCCAGAAGATGATGGAGAAGATGCCATGGATGACTATCTTGACAGCATTGAATTAGAAGGGGTCTACAATTTAGAAAACGCATGGAAGGATAATAAACTTTTTCTTTTGTCGGCCACTCAAAAAGTTACCATGATAGAAAAACTTTATTTTTTTCTTCTTTCCTTGAATTACCCTTGAAGTCCGAATAAGTAAGGACTATCAATGGAAATTTTGTAAAAATAGAACATAAGTCTGGATTTCAAATCAGATAGTCATGGCTATAAATAGCCATCCAATTGTACTACACACATACACATATATACATATATACATACACACACACACATACACACACACGCACATATATATATATATATATATGTGTGTGTGTATAAATTTTTGCTTCGATTAATACACCATATAAACTAGTGTGCACATGCAGACAAGAAATATGCACTATAAAAAAAATCGTGTCCATATTACTTTTAGTGTAAATTAACAAGTGGTTGATATGTTTAATCATTACAGGATATGAAAAAAATTGGGCAAAACTATTACAAACCTTATTTTTCTTTGTTCTTTTCCTCTTATTTTCTTTCCTATGCCTATTCACTAAAAACCAAAAGAAAAAAAAAATCAAGCATAACTTTGAGGGTAACAAGTGAAAATGAAAATCCTGTTGTAGTATTGCACACTTTTTGAAGATAACAGGTTAAAATGTTCAAACATTTAAAGCAAACTACCTATGTTAGTGTTAAGCATAAACCCAAGTGTTGGTGCCATCGGACTTCCCTTTCGAATTAAGCAACCCTTCTTGAATATGTAAAGCATTTGTGTCAGTAGAAAGTTCTTAACAATTACTATAAAAATAGGTGTGACTATGGTCCTCAAGAACTTCATCTACACATACTCAAACGTTATCCTTGATTTTATCAAAAAAATCTCATTATTTATGTCCCAAATTCAGGAAAAAATCAACCATGTAATTTTCAATGGATAAGTGTCTTCAAATTAAAGGAAAAAATTTGCATCTTTTTGACAATATACATATTGCATTAGTTGCCATAAGATCAAATCAACCAAATTAAGTTAGAAGAAGAAGAAGATTTAAGACAATCAGCAGGTGCAACTTCACTGGTGATAATGGCAACACACCAAAAACTAAAACAAAGTAAAGAATTAATATTGGGAGTGACTCAGCAAACAACCAGAACAAAGAAAATTGACTGTAATTTCTCTCTTGCAAACTGATCTGGCAACCCATAATGTCTAAATAGAACTTAAGTTAATTTTAAATTTTTTGGCATTCCATTCTTACTTCATGTTGGAAACTAACCTACAAGCATGAGTAAGTATTCTCTGGCAGTTTGGTAGAATACTATATGATTGCCTGCAAAGATACATCACAAGAGTAATGAATATAATGGGGAAAAAACTGTACACAAATCATAGCATGTAATACGATATTTTCCACTTCCTAATACCTTTATTTATGTCTTGTGCTTGTCCCACAATGTCCATACTATGATTGCGTCATGCTAAAGTTCTGAAACTAAATAACTTTGAAAACCTGCAAAAGTATGATTGATTATTTAACATGAACCCTAAATTTTGGGAAGAGTCTGGAAAATATTAGCACTTCAACTTTTATTGACCAAATTTTAACACTGGTATCCATTCCATAGAAAGGTGGGAAATGAAACACCAATAACCTTGAGTGGAAAGAAAGCCAAGACAGACAGACAAATGATTCATCAAAAAAGAACAAAAGACAATTACAAAAGGACAAATATTGAATTAGAGGCCAAAATAATAGATAATATATGCCCCAACAATGAAGTTAGACAAAAAAATAAGAGTCTAGTCACAAGAAGTACGATAAAAAAAAATACCACCACTATACATAATTATTTCTAAATTGAAAATTCCAAAAAAAAAGTAAAATTTAGAAAATGAATCAAAATAGCCTTTGCACACATTCGGTCAAAAACCTCCAAACCTAGTTGAACATTCAAAGAATAATAGGAAGTAGTAGGAAACAAGAAAAAGAAATTGGATACTTTCTTTATGAAAGAAAATCTATCATATTAATTTCCAGATTTAGCATTTTTTATGCTGTAAAAAAGAATGGAGGAACTAGTATTACCTATGGGCTGTCTGGGATTTAGTGTGGTGCTTGAATCTGTTTGGAGCTATCAAATAAGCGTTTGCAGGGCAAAAAGACTATCTACAACTCTATAATTGCTTCACATCTATAACAGAAACAAAGGCAACATAACTTTAAAAATAAAATAGGAAGTTAGCTGAATAAGGAAGAATTAGAATAGATTGTTCAAACAGAGAAAAAATACAGAAAGAGACAAGCCTAAATCAAGGTGATTCTTCCTCATGAAACACACTCCCAAGTCTCAACTGCCACCAACCAAAAAAATATTAGAACTCAGAAAATCAACCCAAATAGTCATAACAAAGACTCTCAAAAATCATTCAAACCCTGTTAAGCATTCAAACTCCAAACACATGTTTCTTAATTAAAATACATACATAGGATCATAGGAAGATGAAAGTATTTCATAGGATTCAGTGTTATCCCCTAGACTTGCTTCAAAATTTTCATTTTATCAAGACTCATTAACAAATATATACCTCCCAAATCATATATTTTAATACCAAATTACAATAACACTTTCCTCTGAATTAAGAATTTTCTAAAAAAAGAAACAGCTTCCACTATAGTTTTACAAGGGCCTTATTAGGATCTATACTAACTTCTCCAAATAGATCACTTTCATATTTTTCCAATAGAAAACAATATGAAATAACATATTTGTAGACACCAAATTAAATGGGGCGCAAGAATATTACCTACTTCCACTACTATAGACAAATACATAATTACAAAAATACCACTCAATATAATTTGGCAGTTTAAACTTTTTAAATTCAAAATAAATTGAAGTAAAGCTAATGCTCTGGAAAAGAAGGAGAAAAAGACAACATATTGCTCGATGGTGGCATAACCTGAAATAATCCAATAGTAAAGCCTAAGAACTTAAGTTTGTAAAAATCAACAATAATAAATAAAAAGCAATAAATGAAAATGATCAGAAAGTCCATACAAATTTATAAAAATAAGTAGGTCCTTGTTGAAAGAGCACCATAAGAAATAAAAGAAAAAAAGAATGACTTTTTCTTTTCTATCTTTTTTAGAAAAATTTTGAAAAAAATCCCCTATGAAATGAAATACAGAAGTAGGACTTAAGGAAAAAAAAAGTAAACAAAATCATACACACCTCACTCTACTAGTTTAGGTAGAAGATCTGGAGTAAGACAATGGCCATTTAAATAATAGACACCAAAACGGACATGGTAGGATATAGTACTTTGCTCCATGTATGATTTGAAACTTTTATTTCAGATCATCTCTAAGAGGGCAAAAAAAAAAGAAAAAAGATGGCAGATTGGTTAAAAATTAGAAAAAAAAATGAAAAGAGAAACTGAAGTAACAGGCAAATTTAAGTAGTTATTGGTGTTGGTTAGGCTGTGGTGGTTGTGTAGCTCTAAAAATCTGTAGTATTTGAAGCTCCATGTTCAAACCATTTGAGCAGAAATATAATAGCTTATGTTGGTCCCAAATGCAAGGGGGTGAATTAAATTGTTTAACAAGACAAGTAAATATAACAAGAATTCACCCAATAAAACAAGCATAAATTACTTCTCAAGTATGCACAAAAATATGTCAAATTGAGCACAATAAAGATGTCACAATTAAGCAATAGAGAAAGAATTGCAAACCAAATTTTCAAATACTAGTAGCTTTTTCAATTGTTAATGAAGCTAACCAACTTGTATAAGTGAAGGTTCACTCCTCCTCACCCTAAAAGCCTTTAGTTGAGCCAAGGAGTTTTATAACTATTCTAGTTAACTCTCAACAAGTTACAATTGAAAACTCACCCAACCAATTAAGAACTACTATTACAAGTGAGACAACCTTCACCAAGGTTTTACTCCTCCAATTGAGTAACCTCACAATACCCACTTTTTCCATACATATACAACAAACAAAGAATATTTCTACCCAAATATTTCACTTGAAAGTTTGTATTTTATGTGGACAAAAGTCACTTATCTTCTTGAACTTGTGAGTATTTATAGAATGTGAGAAATGGGCTCACGAAACTCTTCAACGGTCAAAAATATGACTGTTAGAAAAATAGCCGTTGGAGTTTCAGACGTCCGAACGTTTGCTCTGCGTCCGAACCAATCGTCTGAACCTTGGTGGGATTTGTTTCCTCTACTGTCGGACGTCCGAACCTTTACTCTATGTTCAAACCAATCATCCGACAGAAACATTAGCCACTAGTTTTTCACTTATAATTTATTGGATGGCCGATACTCGTACTCTACGTCCGATCCTTGCGTCCGACAAGTGCTCGTTAACTATCGGACGTCCGATACTCGATTCCTTTGCATCCAATAGTAGGCAAAACTTCTCAATTCTTCTTGAATTGATTTCTTTTCTTCTCCAATGAATCAAGGACCTGTTCTAACATAATTCTCACATAAAAACATTAGTCCAAATCATCATTTTGTTTTGTTATCATCAAAACTTAGGATCAATTCCAACAATCTCCCCCTTTTTGATGATGACAAAACATATGATGATTTTGCAAGAGAAAGGAGAGAAACTCCCCCTCAATAAGAGCTAAAATGATTTAGAAAATCATCTATCATTTCTCTCCCTTTTTTTCATCAATCAAAAAGCATATTAACTCCCCCTTGATGAAAAAATTTCTCCCCCTCATTGGTTGTAAACTTTCAAATATACATAAACTTGCACCTTTGTTTATCATGCTTCTTATGCTATCAATTTCAAGAGTTATTTGGATCATACATTGAGCACTTCTTGGATCAAATCTTCAAAAGGTACCTGAGAATAAGAAATTCAATTTGGTACCCTTTCGTTATAGGGTCCTTGGGGGTTAGTACAACATGATCTAACAATTCACATGGATTTTATACCTTTTCTTATATTTTTCTTCACATAGCAATAATTTTGCATATGTCCAAATTGGCAACAAAAATGACACATAATACTAGGATCATTCACAGGAGTAGGTTTAATAAATCTAATTCCTATTTTTCTAGAAATAATAAAATTATTTTGGCCATGTAAAACATGGTTTTCTTTTCTTTGTTAAATATTTTGTTTCTCTTTTTGGAGAGAAGTATTCAAATCAGCAATTCTTTTCTTTAAAAGATTTTGTTCCTCCAACATTTTTCATAAAACTTTGTTTATTTTCCAACTTCTTTTTCAAATCATTTTTGCAATCAAAATCAATTTTGTACTTTTTCAAATCATCATTGTCTTTTCTCAAACTCTTATTTTCTTGAAAAAGTCTAGAATTTTCTTCCAATAAAGCATTTATTTTTATTTTCAATTCCTTATTTTTGACATAAAATTCTTTCAAACTTTTATGCATTTTGATTATAAGAACTTGCAATTCATCATCATCATTTTCTTCATTACTAAGAGAGTGATTAGAGTTTACCTTATCATCTCCAAAGGCCATAAGTGCTATTTGAGTCGATTTTTCTTCTTCTTCCATTCCTTCATCCAAATTATATTCATCCCAAGTAATTTTGAAATTCTTGAATTTTTGTCTTCTATCAGCACTTGCTCTTCCTCTTCTAGAACTCCTTTTATTTAGAAACTTCTTCTATATCCTTGCCATGTCATTTAACTCCACATCTTCATCATCATCTTATGAGGCCTTGAGTGCTATGCCTCTCCTGATCCTTACTTCCTCATCATCTTGTGTTTTTTTTTATTTTAACTTCAACTTATAAGAGGTTAGTAAATTCACAAGAGATTTAATAGACATAGAATTTAAATCATTTGCCTCTTCTATAGCGGTAACTTTATTTTCCCATTCTTTTGTCAAGACATTCAAAATTTTTCTATTTTTCTCACCCAAAATGTATACCCTGTCAAGCAATTCAAGATTTTAGCAACATCATTGAATCTACAAAATATTTATCAACATTCTCATAAGGATGCATTTTGAAAGATTCATATTGGACAACAAGTATAGATTTTCTTTGCTCTCTAATATTATCACTCCCTTCATAAATCTCTCTCAACTTATCCCATACCTCCTTGGCTGATTTGCATCCTTTTACTCTAGTAGATTCATTTGTATTTAGAGCATTGTACAATACATTCATGGACTTGGCATTCAAAGAGAGATTGATTCTATCTTAAGCACTCCATTCACTTCTAGTATTAATTTTATTTCTACCGGTTGTTTCATCTATAATGGTAGACTCATAAAGTCCTCCACTAACAATAAACCACAACTCTATATCTATAGATTGCAAAAATATTTTCATTCTATCCCTTCAACTAACATAATTTATACCATTAAACATGGGGGGTCTAATGATGGATTGCCCTTCTAAAAACAATGCATTATTGGTTGCCATCTTTACTCCTAAACTGACTGAACTTAATTTCTAGGAGACCAAATTCTGATCCCAATTGTTGGTCCCAAATGCAACCTATGGGGTGGTGAATTAGATTGTTTAACAAAACAAGTAAATATAACAAGAATTCACCTAATAAAATAAGCAAAAACTACTTCTCAAGTATGCACAAAGATATGTCAAATTAAACACAATAAAGATGTCACAATTGAGCAAAGAAAAGAGATAGAGAAAGAATTACAAACCAAATTTTCAAGTTGCACCGAATTTGGATAAAATTTACTACTAGTTTCTTCAATTGTTGGTGAAACTAGCCGACTTGAACAAGTGAAAGTTCACTCATTCCTTACCCTAAAAGTCTTTAGTTGAGCCAAGGAGTTTTACAACTATCTTAGTTAACCCTCAACAAGTTACAATTGAAAACTCAACTAACCAATTAAGAACTACTATTACAAGTGAGGCAACCTTTACCAAGGTTTTACTCCTCCAATTGAATAACCTCACTATACCCACTTTTCCTACACCTATACAACAAATAAAGAATATTTCTACCCAAATATTTCACTTGAAAACTCTTATTTTATGTAGGTAAAAGTCACTTATCTTCTTGAACTTGTGGGTATTTATAGAATGTGAGAAATAGTCTCAAGAAACTCTTCAATGGTCAAAAATATGGTTATTAGAAAAATAGCCGTTGGAGTTTCGGACGTTCGAACCTTTGCTCTGCATCCGAACCAATCGTCTGAATCTTGGTGAGATTTGTTTCATCTATTGTCGGACATCCAAACCAATTGTCTGAACTTTGGTGGGATTTGTTTCGTCTACTGTTGGACGTTCGAACCTTTGCTCTGTCCGAACCAATCATTCGATAGAAACAGTAGCCACTAGTTTTTCACTTATAGGACGGCCGATACTCGTCCTCTGCATCCGATCTTTGTGTCCGATAAGTACTTGTTAACTGTCGAGCATCCGGGACTGGATTCCTTTGCGTCTGATAGTAGGCAAAACTTCTCAATTCTTCTTGAATTAATTTTTTTTCTTCTCCAATGAATCAAAGACCTATTCTAACATAATTCTCACATAAAAACATTAGTCCAAATCATCATTTTGTTTTATTAACATCAAAATCTAGGATCAATTCCAATCGCTTAGATCCATTTGCATAGGAGGAAAGAAAGAAGATAGGATGATAAGATAGAACAGAAAGGAAGACAAATGTAGTAGAAGAGGAAAAAAAATAAAAGAGAACAAAGAATGAAGAAGTGAGTTTTTTAGAGGGGATAATAGGGAGTGGGGAACGAAGGAGAAGGGATGGTGTTCGAGGGGAAGAGGACAAAGAGAGAACCCCAGCAGAATCAGATCTTCATTATCCATGGCACCTAAGAAGCACATCAGGATGATGGAAAAAGGTCTCCTCATGCGACTCACGTGAGGACGACATAATAATTGGCACCTCTCCTTCGCACTTAGTCTGTTATCAACAACTAGGAGGCACAAACCACACGATGCGCGGTAACATCATCCTCTTAAATGCCCATTTCTACATGCCGATTTGAAAACATATATCCTAATTATTAAACATTTGATTGAATTCCTCCTATAATCTTATAGCACAAAATCACAACAAAAGTAATTGGCCCCAATTATGTCCCCAAGGGGGGGAAAAACATTATTAGCTTTGTCTCAATTATGTCATAAAAAAACTGTCAGCTACAAGACCAACACAACTATTGGCTCGAAGCTTAATTGATAAAATCCAATATCGTCTCTTTATGGTTATCTTTTCCCATATTCATTGGGTGCATCTCCAGTTTTAGCTTCAGTGGTATGAATCCAATACAAATTGTAGTAACTTGCAAGTGATGATCATAAATGGCACACAAGGAACTATTCATATAGTTAAAACAAAAGATCAAATGGAAAATTGATCGCACTAAAACTCTTCGATGACTGCTACTCCCACAACAAGAATTCAACCTACTCGTAGCTTGGCTTCACCAACTTCATCAACCAATTCCATACCACACAACATTTCTCACAATCACTAATTAGTAAATTAATGAATCACCTGCCACATTATTTTTTACAGCACCCTTCAAAAGGAAGGCCTTAACAGAGACTTTGCTACTATTTGAATTAATCATCCTAATCTAGAGTGACTTCTCAATTGAAAAGAAGGCCTTAAAGAGACTTCTTGTACTATCTGAATCAATCATCTCAATTTAGAGAGCTGTTTGTAACATCCTTTGGGTCTTCAATCATCAATGTCCTGAAATCGCAATAGACATCATTGCGTTATCTGATTGTCAAATACATGTAACACTCACTATTTATTCAAAATAAAAATCTTTTACATCAGCAAATCGAAGAGAGACCAAAACTCTCAATCTATCTTCCTTAACAAGTAAGATTATACATATGAGGGTGATATCCGAAACAAAATTATTCAAAATAAAACTCACAAATTCAACAAAATTTAATTTCTTAATCTAATCAGAAAAAAATTGATCATAAGATTTGCTAAGTCCTTAAAAATTCTTGATATATGTAATTGAAATGGGAGAAAGGAACTCTATGATTCAAACCAAGCAAAACCTGAAAACAAGTAGAATCTCCTAAATGACGGAAAGACCTTTGATTATGTAAATTCAAGAAGCTGCATGCAGTACCTTAAGCATGACTTTAAGACTTTTATGACTTTTATTATGTAACTAACAGCCCATTCAACAACCTTTCATGCCACATGATGTGACAGCCCCACCTCCCCCTAGGGCGAACCAAAGGGTTCGGCAGACCGCCTGCCCAACTCTCGCCGGGACTCACTACGAATTCTCAAATATTAATCCAAACATTTATTCGTAAAGTCATCAATAAAAGATATTAAAATTACTAATAAACTCTCACAAAATACAACCCCAAAATTTCATCAAAATTACATTGATAATAACTCCAAAATACCATAAACCATCAAGTTCATCCATTAATTTCAATCTTATACAAAATGAGGAAATCCTACAAAAGTACTAACTTCCTCAATTCACGTGCCTCACCTCAAAACCTGTTAAGAAAAACAAATTGGGGTGAGCTAAAGCTCAGTGAGGCCAAGAAAACATGCACAGGCAACTCGGAGCATTTAAATAAATTAATAAAACAATAAATGAGCCAAACAGTGAATTTAGCAATAAAGCTTTTAAACAATACAATTTCAAGGATACAGTTGCCGGCTCCACATCCACAATTCTCTGCAATTATTTTCTTCACCAGCATCAATTCAAGCCACATGTTGACACTCCGTCAACCACTCACTCTCACAGTCCATATTCATCACTTTTCTCCCTCTCCCATCTACTTACACCCCCTTGACCGGGCCCGAACTCCTAAATTTGAATAGTGTTTGGCAACCCACTATGAGTATGCCAAGTCGGTGGATTCATTCCAACCGACGTACTTTAAACAGTAAAAACCCATGGTTCACCCAACCCTTGCCCTAGCCCCTGTTGCCGGATAAGGTGAAGGGATCCCCGATGGGGTTTGGGCGTCCCCACAGTTATAAACAATATAAACAGTTCAATCAATTCAAGCAGTTGAACAAGTAACCATTTAAATAGTTAAGCTCATTTTGAGACAATTCAAGAATGTGAGCGTGATAAAGTACACGCTCACCGAGGAACACAAGCATGCTTTCAATTTATTTACATCATTTAAAGCAATTAAACATACACTTGAACACTCACCAAGTCAAAAGAGCAAGTAATTGTTCACACGGGCGGATTACACTTCCGCAGGTCCTTCCTCGAGGAAACTTTGATCACCTGAGGACAAATTTTAATCACTAACCAGGCCAAACGAGTTGGTATGCTAAGCAGTGCATTTGAAGTTTAGATAACTAGTTCCACTAATTGGCACCTTCAAAGAAAATTATAACTAAAGTTTTACACATCGGAATTGGGAGAGGCTTGAGCCGTTGGAAACTAGATTCAACCCTCTAAAAGTCATGAGAAAACATCAAATGTAAATTACTAAAGCAGGGAAGCAAATTTTGGAGATTAAGTGGCTGCCTGACAAAGCAGGTTTCCAGATTCACAGGGCCGACTTTGGTAAATCATTTGGAGGTCGAATACACATTGGATTGACACCAAATTTGGTACACATACTCCTCTATATATAGACTATAATCCTGTCAATTTTCAGCCATAGACTCCCACGGGAATGTCAGTTTCCAAGTGTATAAAGTGTCCAGGTTTTCAAGTTCAAATCTGGAAATTTGTTCAACTTCCTACTTGGGCAGAAATCTTTGAAAAATTGCAACTTGAGTTATATAAGTCCAAATTTCATACACTTGGTACCGTTGGAAACCTATTTAAAATTTCTAAAACTTTCCAGAAGACACCCAGTTAAAATTCTGGGTAGAAATTGCCCAGATTTTCGAGAAAGAAACTGCTACAGTACCAAAATAGGGCACGTCAGGTTGGTCAGCCAGCCCACTTTGAAAATTCACCAAAAATTGTAGAAAAATAATCAGCCTCTGAAATTCATACATGATATATTCCTACATAATTAGTTTAAAACTCCACTAACGGTACTCAATTCTGACACTCGAGTAAGAAATTATAGCAGTTCAAACAGGGTGGTTTCGAAATTCTGAAATTTCTGTTTTCCAGATTCGTAGGGCAGACTTCTAGGCCTTGTTTGAGTGATGGTTTATTGTCCAAAAATTACCAAATTTGGTACAAAAAAACTACCATATATAAGCTAGGTTCACATCAAGTTTCAGCCATAAATTCAAACAATTGAATGTCAAACCGAAATGAATTCAAACAGTGCTCAAAGCTGGGAAAAATTTTCCAGATTAAAGAGGCAGTTTTGAAACATCATTTGAGTAATGAAATGGTACTGGAAAAATACCAAATTTTGCAGGCAACAACCTCAGTATATGAGCTGAATTTTTAACAAAATTTAGCTAAAAATTCACATGGGAAGGCAGTGTTCAATGAGACCAAAACAGGGCATAAAAATCAGAAAATAAACCGGCAAAATAACATTTCCTTCCTCCTTTCTTCCTAACTTTCTAACTTCCATGAATTCATCACAAATTTATTCCATCACACACACACACACAACATGGCAGTCCAATAACAAGAAAGGTGGGAGTTCATAGAGCCCACTTCAACAACCCAAATTCAACACAAGAACAATAATGAACTTATCAAAGTCCTAAAGCTACATAAATGGAATCAAAAGAACAAGATGGTGAAGAAGGAACTACCTCCTCCTTCTCAAGTGAAACCCTAAGGTGGAGATGATTTAGAATGCACCAAGAACCTTTCTTTCTCTCCTCCAAAGCTCGGCTCTCACTCAAGACAAGAGGGTCTTCAAGCTCCAAGTGGAATGGTGGAGAATTACTCAAGGTTTCTTGGTGGATTTGGGTGGAATTTTGGTAGTTTTTGAAGATGAAATCAAAGGGGAAGAGGGAGGGGGAAAGTCGGCTGGTGAGAGGGAGAAGAAGAGGGTTTTTGGGTGTTTGGTAAAGTGGGAAAAAGTGAGGGGAAGAAGAAATATAAAGCTTGGTTTTATGGGGCCAAAAGTCAACTTTGAATTTGTGGCCCAAAATGCTCCAATTGGAGTTTAATCCTAATCAATCACTTCTAATCCCTCAATTAGCTTTTCTTAATCTACTAACGATCATTCTTATTCTCCGAACGTACGTCACTCTCAGTCCGAATATTTGTCTCGAAAAACGTGCCCATATTCGTTTTTCACAATTAAGTGACAGAAAAATCAAATTGATGTTTAAAAATAGTTTTTAAAATAAAATGAGGTAATGTATGATGTAAATGCAATTAAAATGATTTAAAACAAGTAAAACAAGTATTCAAAGAAATTACATAATTAATTAAATAAATAGGTCAAATAAAAATAAAATTTTCGGGTCCTCACACATGATATACTAACGATAGATTTGTCAACATTTATTGCTTCTAGCTATCATCTTTCTCATGTACTAAACAGTAATAGAGTATTCATATGTGTAAATTTTGCTTAATCACTTAATTAAAATAAAAATAAAACCTTTGTCTTTTCCTATATTTGTTCCAAAGTGTAGACTACTGGCAACAATCAAATAATTTAAGTTATTGAGACAAATCAAAACCCCTATAAATCATAAGAGCATTTCCTGCTAGGCACTTCAAGACTATAAACCACATTTTTCTTCTTGACTTTCATCAGCAAAATTATACCTACATGATGTTCATTTAAGATTATAGAATATACTAAGATTGTCTCTGTCAAAATTGGCAGCCATGCATCATTCCATACCTTTGTGTATTTATGTCCTTGTGTTGGTCCAATTATGTCTGCAAAATGACTGCCATCTACTCCAATAACTTAAAATTATAAACTTTACCATGACTGCCATGACTTAAAATTGAAAACCTGCAAACTAAAAATTGATTAGCTAAAATGAAGCCAGAATTTTTTATAATATTCATTAATTTACAAGAATGTACCTTGGCTATGCATCTCGCAATACAAGGATGCAGAGATGCATCTCGTGCATCTCCTCTAAGCTGATTACATGAGGAAAAAGAAACCAATTTATAAGGATTAGTATAATTTTAAATTTTTCATACTTTATTTTTATGCAAAAAGGAAATGACAGAGAACAAACCACATTCAAAATGAAAGCCTTGGAAAGGTCTTCAACAATTACAGCCCATTTCCTCTCAGAAACATTGATGACTTCTTTGCACTTACTTCAAGCATAGAGATGATAAAAGCTGTTAACATAGAGAAAGTTTCACGAACATTAATCGGTATTTGATATTAACATTTCCCACTATTGTCAGAAACCAAGAAGAGCTAGATTGCCAGATTAGATTAAAAACTAAGCACTAAAACCAAAGTATGTTAACTTTTTCACTTTCATCATCTGCAAGCATGCAAAGAAGCTCTTTTGGATGAAATTAATTATCATAATCGTGTAATGCATAGAAAAGCAAGACATAGCAATAAAAGATAACTATGACTTCAACTTTCTGTCCTTTTACAAGAAATATCTTTAAATTTCTCACTTTTAGCTATAGCCATCACCATCAAAGGTTTTCACGTTCATGTAGCAAGATTTCCATCCTATCCTGACAAATATATACCTCCTCAACAATGGCATTTACACCCCTAACTCTTTCAAACTTGCTTTATCCTTAAAGAGTTTCAAAGAGAAAAAAATTAAACAATGAAAAAATAGTTTCCATCATACTTTTACAAGGGCCTCATTAGGATCTTTATTCGCTTTTCCAAATGGATCACTTCCGTATTTCCATCCAAACATATGTTAAATGACAAACTACCAACCTACGTCACAACAAACAATTGATAGCAATACTATCTATCATGGTAATTTGGCAATTTAAAATATATCAAACAACTGTGAACGCAGAGAAAACAAGAAAAACCTATTGCTTGGCAACTTCGTGCACCTTTATGACATTAATGAATACATCTTTCTCATTGGGATTATTGCTGCCAATATAGCTATCGAAATCTCTCACAGGCCAAGCCGCAACAAGCAAAGCCTCGGCATTTCATCTAAAAGGCATAAAATGTAAATAAAGGGGATTTGATGGAAATAATCAGTTACTTTATTAAATGCATAAAACCTGTAGCTCCAATTTTAACCAATTCCAAATGCATGTGTTTAAATTAATGGACAAAACCCTAGAAAGCAATAGAAAAAGAATGCTTTTTCCTCTTGCTTTTTCTTTTCTAGGAAAAACTCTAAAAAGAAGCAAATAAAAAATGAATATGCTAGCAAGTCAAACCACGAGATGTATATCACGTATGAAGTTGGGCATTTGCACCCAAATTTCAAGGTTCACATCAATACATTATTTTCTTGAGTATGCGTTTTGTAGCTCAGTAAGCAATCAAAACCCACTTGCACACAAACATTACAAAAGAGATCAAAAAAATTAAACAACAAATAAACAGACAAAAAAAATCAACATTGTCTAAATTAGCAAAACAAACTTAAGAAAGTTGACTTTTTGGTACAATAGAACTAGAAGCACCTTTCCAATTGGAAGCACCAAATCAATAAGGAAAAATTTTGGAAATTCATTTTATATGGTTAAAGAAATAAGCAAAGTCCCTACATTATGAGCCAAAAGATTTCTAGAGTCATTATTTCAGTAATACAACACCCCAAAGAGCGAAATTTCATTAAAAGGCACAGTCACTTTCACACAGCATGAATATAATTAGAATTACTGAAATCAAAATCAATTGCTCTTCAACTTAATATTTTCTCAACTACAAAAACTACCCTAAGGATCCTGAACTTCACCTATAACTGTACTCCAATTCAAACTAAAAATATGCAAAAACAGAACATATAATCAAAGTAAGATACAGTCCAACAGATTGCTCTCTTTACCTCTAGTTGATGGACTTTTATGGAGTAACCCATTTCTTATTTTCCATATCTCTAATGCTTTTTGGTCCTTTGTGTTTGTTTCAACCTATAAATCCAATAAACCTACAAAACCCAAAAACAAAAAAAAAAGCTTTCTAAACAATTTGAAGAATGAAAATACAATTGAAAAGAACTGAAATAATTACCAAACCGAGGACATGAGCTGCTATGAGAATGACAACCAAACAGGGTACGAGCTAAATCTGCAAAGCAAAAGCAAAAACAAAAAGAAAAAAAGAGAGAGATACACAAGAATCATACCCTTACGAAATTAAAAACTTCTGTTGAAACCCGGTGGCTCCACAAGATCAAATGAGCGAGAAGTGCCTGCAAATTAAAAAGAAAATGTTAAAAGAAAACAAAAGGGACAAAAGTCTCAAAGAATAAAAGAAGACCCACACATATTCCAACACTGAAAGAAGCTACACCGATAATAAACCTTCATAGGTGGTGCAGTTTTCTCATCTCTCATCAATTGAACCTTCACCATTTCTAAGAAAATTGGTCAAAAAATAATAATAGGACTAAAGGAAAAAAGTATTTTGATTTGAGAAAAATATTAGCAGAAAGGCAGACAAAAATATAGGGAAGCAAAAAAAAATAGAAAAAATATTTTCGACAGTAGGAGAAAGAGAAGGTAGCAAAAAAATATGGAAGCAAAAAAAACGGAAAAAATATTTTCGACAGTAGGAGAAAGAGAAGGTAGCAGTTGAAGGTATTAAAAGAAAATCTAGAATAGCATACCAGCAAAAACGGAAGAGAGAAAGCTTCGTCATCTCAAGCTAAAGAGCAGAGAAAGAGAAATAAATGAATGGTAAGGAAAAGAGGATAAGAGATTGAGAATAAGAGAGAGGAGCGAGAGGGCGGCGGGGGCGGAGGTTTTGAGAAAGAAGTAATGCACCTAACCCTAGATTTTGGAAAAGGAAAAAGGAAAAAGGAAAAGGAGAAAACGCTTTTTGATCACTTGTCACGCGCAAGCCACATGACTTCGACGACGAAGAATTGGCTGAATCCATTTCGCTCTTATACTATTTATGTGGATAAATAAATAGAATAAGAGCCAAGGAGCTCCTTGTTGAGCTTTACCTTGGTTCTTATCACGTGAGTTGCACGTGAATATCACTTTCATTATTTCTTTCAGCATCATCTTTTTGATAATTAATTCATAGATTCCTTCTTTTTGTTTTTTCTGGTGCCAAATATGTAGGGTTTCTCTCCTCTCCAAATTCCATCACTTCTCCTATAGTTTCCCTATTCTCCTCCCCTCTTCCCTCTCTTCTCTGCTGCTACTTGTTTCATTCAAACGGTCTCTAAATATCTCGTCTCATTCTTTATTGTACTGTTCTTGTGAGTTTCAAGTTAGACTGGAAAAATTGGTGCTATAAATAAAACAAAATTGTTTAGCTGTGACAATGTTTCTTTTCCAAAAATCATTTGAAGCCTCAAATTCTATAAACGAAACAAATTTGCCAACACAGTTGGCCATGTGCATAGTAGGTACCTTTACAACTTTTTCATTTTGTTTTTTACTGATATTTTTTTCTCAAAAATGACCATAGTAGTTTATGACTTTTCCCTTTCAATTTTTTCCTGATACTTTTCTCAGAAATGATTCAAGTGGCTCAAACCCTACGAATGATGAAAGCTTCAACACCATCATCAATAGCTCGCATATCATGTTCTGCCCTTTGTAGATTCTTCTTCCTATACCTTTTTATTGTTAAATCTATCATTTTTGATATATTTATTTGTTCCTCCTCCTCTGGCCACTTGAATTTGTTTGCTCTTTTTCACGCTTTTTTTAGTATGTGTAGAAAAACATTGGATAGCATCAAGATTTGTTAAGGGTTGTGGCCTTTCATATGCTCAATTGCAGGTCTGTTTTCTCTCTATCTCCCTCAAGCTAACAAACAACTGCAATTACTCATGCGCCATCTTAATTCATTTGTAAAGTAGAGGCAAATTTTTTTTAGTGATTATAGAATCCCGGAATTTCTACATTAGATCGCCCTTCCAAGAGAACTCTTCCAACTTGGCTCAAGCAAGAGCTTGCCAACTGAAATGGTATGCCCTTTCATTCCCCTTTCTACGTGTTAGTTTTTTTAAGCTTTGTTGAGGTGTCAAATTGGACTTGTTTTAGTTGATTAATTCCATTGTTTGATGATTGTATATTCTTTTAAGTTGTGTCTTGAGATGCCAGTTTACTAGTTAAGACTTATTTCTAATTATTTTGAGTGTTGGAATTTTCCTATGTTTCTCTAAATAGCTCTCTGGTCATCTCTCAATTTATGAGTTGGTGTTTGTCCTATAACCTTAGCACTTCATTGGGCTATGGCTTTCCTGTTCAATATTTAGTTGAGTGTAATTTTTATATGTTTCAAAAAAAGAGATCTGATCTGTTAATGTCCCCTCCAGTGTCAGTGATGCACATTTTAAAGATAGTTTCTCATTTTTCGCTTTAGGTTCATAAAAGATTTGCCACCATAGGCAATCGTTTTGAATACTTAATAGGGTAAACGATAAAAAAGCCCCCTGTGGTTTGGGTATTCCACAGAAAGGCTCCCTGTGGTTTGGAATCATACTAATAGGCCCCTCATGGTTTGGAGTAACATGAGAAGTCGACGGAAAGCGTCAGAATTAACGGTTCCCAGTGAAATGACAGAATTACCCTAATAATATAAGGAAAAATAGCAGCAGAAATGCAGCAGATTTGTTCTGTTCAGAAAAAATGAAGAAGAGAGAGAGAGGGGACAACTAAACCCAAAAGTTATAGAGAGAGTGTGAGTAGATCAGTGAGATTTTTCATTTTTATCGCAATCAAACAACAAGATCAAAGCAAGGTCCATCAAATTTTTTATTTTTTGTAGCCAATGGAGTTTTATTATGGCATGAAGGGTAGAATAGGTATATCATGTCAAATTTCGTCTTAAAATACTCATTTCTGTAATAAACACTTGCATTTGGAGCGCTTTTACATCAAACGCATTAATTCTGATGTTTTCCGTCGACTTTTCATGTTACTCCAAACCATGAGGGGCCAATTAGTATGATTCCAA
This sequence comes from Gardenia jasminoides, assembly GCA_013103745.1. NCBI lineage: Eukaryota > Viridiplantae > Streptophyta > Magnoliopsida > Gentianales > Rubiaceae > Gardenia > Gardenia jasminoides. The sequence goes on along the minus strand of CM023102.1, from coordinate 16,392,893 downwards.
GCCACAGGGAGCCCTTCTATGGAATACCCAAACCACAGGGGTTTTTTTGTCGTTTACCCTACTTAATAATGATCTCTTGCTCTCATGTGAAATATTGCTCCCTATTTTAGCCTATCAATTAACTCTTCTTTGTATTATAATGTTGAAACTAACCACTACATAGTGCAAAGTCAGTATAGGAGTTTGTGATCTTTTTTTTTTTTTTTTGTTGAGAAGAATTGGTTTATGGAGGAAATTACCTGGATACGTTGTCCAAAATTATATTGAAGTACTATTGAGAATGTAACAATTCTGTGACAGTGGAGCATGCTATACTTGACAATATTCTGAATGGGGATGGATATTGTTTTGGAAATGATAGCATTATGACTTTGCACAATTAATTATCTGTATTTTAGCTCAGATGTGATGGAAAATTTTTTTTTGGTTCTTCTTTTGTTTAAAAAATTAATGTTACTGAATGTATTCTAGGTTTGGAAATCTTTTATATTAGATCTATAGTTTTTTGTTTGGATTTTTGGGTTCTTCTAATTTGTATTAAAGTTGTTAAATTCTATTTTTTTTGTTGCTTGTTTATTATTGGTTTTGATCTATTTGTAACATGTATCCTTATACGTCCATGATCTAAGGAACTGGTCAAGGACCTAATTGTTATTTTTTTGCCTTCATGTCCTGTAACACGTTTTGTTTTGTTTTTGGTACTTGATTTCTTTCTTTGAGTAAAGATTGTTAAAAAGATCTTGTTTAACAGAAAAAGTTGTATGTTATGAATATCCAGTATCATGTTTTGACAAAATTGTATCTTGACGGTTAAATCACATTACAAAAAATGTCATCATATTTTTAATGGGATTTATCATTTATAAACAGTAGAGGCAGATGATGTTAAAATGATTGATATGACTATTTCCAACTGTGCATAATTAAATACGAGCAATTAGCCTGAAAGATTAGTGATTTTTCACTAGAGTATCCACGATTTTGAGTCTTTGAACTCAATCGACATTTGTTTGTCCTGTCTATCTAGCCCATTCTGGTTTTATATCGTGATGCTGTTATGCTTTGTCTTGCTATGTGGACCAATAAGTCTAATTGGTCTACAACAATAGTTTGCATGCATGAGATTGTAATGGTGTTCATGACCTATATCACGCACATGTCTTGGTTTATTTTAAACTCAAAATTGTTGATTCCTTTAATATTATCTTTAGCTTCTTAGCCTGATAATCTTGAAGTTCTAGTAATTTATGGATTTCTAGGAAGTCTTCAGTGCTTGAAAGCATTGTCAGTAAGGATCTCTTACCCCGTGGATCTAGCAAATGTCCTTTGCTTATATCTTTACTGTTAAACGTTTGTTTTCAGATTCATGATCTGTTCAGATACCTTCGATGAAGCCTTTGATATGATCTTTGCTTGTCGTCTGTAGGTATTGTCACCTGGCAACCCCTTATCCTACAACTTCATCACATTGAAGAAGGAAGAGAATATGCAGAGCTTGGACACCTCCCAAGGAAGAGGTTCACCGATTTTAATAAGTTTTTTAGAAATACGTCAACCAGAAAATAAGAGGAATTATTAGATTTTGTTTGAATGTCTCCATTCGGCTTTTCTTTCTACTTGTAATTGTCATGTCATTGGATAAATGTTTGAGGAATTATCAAAAGGCTTCTACTTTTAGTTAAGCCATGCACATTATGTTGAGCATTATTGGCATTAGTTATTTATGCATCCTCTATGGATGTTCTTATATTTAATGAGGATATATTTATGATTGTATTTAGCTGGGAAGATAAGTATGAATGAGAATTAGGTGATATGTTAATATTTGATATAATTGCCTTCCCTTGGGTACCTTATAAAAAACAATGGTTATCACCTTTACTAAAGGCTATATTTAGGTAAATTAAAATGTGATACAATTTACATATCATCAGTCCTCAAAAATTTTGTATAGTAAGATACATTGCTAGGATTTGGAAGCCTTCTGACTAGAATATTAGTTTTGATTTCATGTTGTTGTATATGCTATAAGATGATAATGCTCACCTGTCATCTGTGCAGCTACTATATGAAAGGAGATTGCTGATGAAACGGATATAGAGACAAGATGAACCAAATAGATTTTTTCAAGTGTTCCAATCTATCTTAGTATCTATTCCCTAATGGTAACTGGTTCATTCTAGATGGCTGGATTAATTATTCTGTATTATTTGCAGCAAAAAGTCCCAGTAAATTCAAATCTGTTGATTAAACTTAAGTATGTGCCTTAAGTTATCTCTAGCTCCTCCCGGAAATAGTTGGGCCATTGTCGATCTTTTATGTCTTGCCTAAAATATTTCTTTTTTTTTTTTTAGTTTTAGATAATTATTATTATTTTTTGTGGGTAAGAACTTGTATAATAACAGTTTCCTTGCTCTTGCAACTTGTCAACTTTTGTATTTGAGGTGGTCATCTTTTTGGGGATTGAAAGTTTGCTTTTTTAGTATGGGTTTTATTTTTTATTTTGATTTTTGTTGCTGGAAGAAAGACATTGAAATGAGGTAGTTTCTGTTACTGCAAGTGTAATGTGAAATTTTGCTATTCTTATTATTCTTGATAAGATAAATAAAGTAATTTTGATAGTGAAAGATCAAAGAGGTGGTGAAATTGATGCATCATGTATGAAGAATGTTTCACTTAGTAGTCAATTTGATTGGTTTTTACTGTTAACCATTAATGTGCAAAAATAACATGATTAAATCGCTTGAATTGAGGAAAAAAAATATCCAAAAAAGAAATTGTCTATGTTTCAAACCTTTGACTACCTGAATTGGATCTAATGCTGCATTTTAGAAAAATAAATAGTGAAGTAACAGAAGATAGTTTCTTTGTTATATGCACTTTGTATATATGTACAATTGGTGTTACATCCCTGATGGTATTGGAAGTAGCTGGTGACCTCTATTTGTCTCCTCTTTGTATATATTGTTCTTGGTCTTTTGAGTGCTTGTCTTTATTTATTCGCCTACATTCATTTAATACATAATAGTTTACCTAATTAGTTCTATTTTCCTTTTTTCTTTTTCAGGTTTCCATGTTGTTCAAGTGAACTATCATATTCATGATGAAGAAATTTGATGAACTGGTGTTGTAGCAAACATATTTGGATTGGTTATATTTGATGCATGTAAAAAGAATATAGGGTCCATTTGGATTAGCTGTTTTTGGAATTGTTTTTCAAAAACAGTACTGTAGCATTACTGTAGTGAAAAACAATTACTGTAGATGTATTTGGATTGTTTTTTTTTTTTCTATTTCTTTTCCAAGTTTGTTTCCTTTTCTTTTTCCTTTTCCTTTTCCTTTTCCATTTCTTTTTCCTTTTTCCTTTTTCTTCCCCTGGCCAGAACTCTTTTTTTTCCTTCTTCTTCTTCTTTCTTTCTCTCTTCCTCTCCTCCCTCCCTCTCCATCCTCCCCTCCCTCCCTCCCTTCACCACCCTCCCCCCACTAGATCTGGGGGAGAGGGGGTGGAGGGAGAGGAGAGGAGAGAAGAAGAAGGAAGGAAAGAAAAAAAAAAAAAAAAAAAAGAGGTCTAGCGCCGGCGACTGCGGTGGGGGGAAGAAGAGGGAAAAGAAAAAAAAGGAAAAAGAAATGGAAAAGAAATAAAGAATAGAAAAAAAATACCAACAAAATATTGCGTTATTTTTACTATAACATTTGGGTGAAAAACAGTATATGAAAAACAAGTGTCAAAAACGGCAATTCAAACAAAGCCATAATGCCTATATTGCAGAAATTGGGCAATGGCGGTAGGAACTGACACATACGTTCTGTGACAAGGGCATCTGTTATGAAGTATCATGTCAGGTGTAATCTGCACATTACACCAATGTTTTAAAACTCGGACCGGCCAGTGAACCGGTAGAGGTGGCGGTTCGCGGTTCAACCGGTCCGACCGGCCGGTTCACCGGTTTCCTGCCCTTTTTTTTTTTTCTTCTTCTTCTTCTTTCCTCCCCTACCCTCCCTCCCTCTTCCCTCCCCTTCCCTCTCCCCCTCCCCTCCCTCTTCCCTCCCTCCCATGGTGGATCTGATGATCCGAGAACTAGTCGATCTGGGATGGGAGGGGGAGGGTGAGTGAAAAAGTCATTGGTGGGAGGGGAAAAGAAAGAAAGAAAAAGGAAAAGAAAAGGGAAAGAAAAGGAAAAAAGAAAAGGAAAAGGAAAAGAAAAGGGAAAAAGGAAAAGGAAAAAATTAAATCTATCACAAAAATTTTACACATCAAAATAAATTTCTACAAATTTCTGATGGGTTCTGAAAGTTTTCTACAAACACCCAAAAAACTCATTACCAAACGGGCCCATGAAAATTGAACATAAATTTTCTGAAATTTGATAAATGTAATTTCTTTCAACCATACAAAAAAAAAGAATGAAAAAATTTGAAATATTAGATACATTTTTAACCGAAAATTGGGAAAATAAAAAAAAGAAAACCAATATCAATAAATGAAAAGAATTCGAATTTTCAAATTTTTGTACTCATCTAGTTTCAAAAATACTTGTTGGTGTGGTGGTTAAAACACTTGTATCTTATATATGAGGTTCCCAGATCAAATCTCATTACCACCACATTTTATATTTTCAAAAAATGGAAAAAGTCAAAAAACCGCCGGTTTGCGGTTCGCACCGGTTCGCGCGGTTCGATCGGTTCTTGACGGTTTTTGACCATTTTCGGCTTTTGAAGAGAACCGGACCGGTGGCATGGCCGGTTTGCGGTCCGACCGGTCGAACTGGCCGGTCCGGTCCGGTTCTGAAAACACTGCATTACACTAGCTATTACACGCATGGACCATTGGAGTGCGTATCAAATTGATGATACGTTCAACCAGCATTACACAGTTCAATGGTCCAAAAAGCGGACACATGGGGCCCAAACATTGAAAAGAAATGCAACAATTACAGCTCTCACTTGTAATGTTTATTTGTTTTCAACAGTCTTGCTTGCAATGTTAATTTTTTTAAAGTTAAAACCTGAAATTTTTTCCTATAAATACTTCACACTTTTTTTCCATTTCTCACTATCCTATTCCATCATTTCTCCTACTCCATCATTCATTTTCTTCAATCTCTTTACAAAATTTTATAAAATTTCAATATTTTCTCATTATGGATGAGAATTTTAATAGTTGTAAAAATATATTTAGCGCTCAAAATATAGAAAATTTACCTTCTTCACAAAATAAAAACCACCAAAATTCTCAAAATTTCCCAAATTTCCCATTTCATGGCATTCCTACAAATATGCAGAATTATGTATATCTTCTAAATTTATCCAATTCCGATCATCCATCGAATTTTCAAAATCCACCAAGTTTTCCATTTTTGATTCCCATGTATCCGCTGTCTAATTATTTTAATCCAGCTATGGCTGTCGCGCCCCATTTTTTTGATTGATGGAAAAAGAGGGAAAGATTTCGATTTTTATTTGGTTTTTGAAAAAGAAAAGGAAAGGGGTCATGGGACTATAAAAATGCGACGGTTTGGACCCAAAAACAAAAGTCTAGAAAAGGGTTTTTTAGAAAAGGTTTGGAGTCGCCACTTGATATGGAGTTTAGGTGTATCAAGTCACCCAAGAGATTTAATTAATGAAAAATAAACAAAGAAAACCCTTTTTAGACTACTCCAGGTCTTTGAAAAACTAGAGAAAAAGGTTCGGGGGTCACGGTTGAAAGAAGGGAAGGCAAAGATTCGATGTTACTCGTCTCTAAGGCACCCTTCTAACCTAGCCAAAGCTAGTTGCAAGATTTAGTTGAAAATTTCCTAATTCTAACTTTAAAACTTATCACATTTGGATGTTGTCTATATGGATGCAAAACCTAGACCTAATGTTGGATCGAGAGGGGCAAATGTCTCCTTGAGGTGTGATTGGAATTGATCACATTAGTTGTGTCATCCAATTTTGATCCCTCGAGGAGGTCACGAAAAAAATGCAAATGATGAGACTCGAATGAACGGAAAGTAGGGTTTTAAAAATGCAATTTTTTATAAAATATCAAGAGAAAAGAAGTTGAGTTTTTTGAAAGGATCAATTCCAAATGCAAAAAGGAACTTTGAATTTCCAAAAAGATGCAATTCTAAGAAAAGTGGCTTTTTATCTTTGAATTGCTAAAACATGAAGAAGAAAGTTGATAATTAAAGAATGGTTTTGATAGCATTTAAAATAATGCACATGTATGTCCTAAAGAGGAATAATGCAACATAATGGGTGCGGGGGACTAAATTCGTGACTTTGAATCTTCCTTTTCATAGGAGGAAATAAAAGCGTGCTAAGGCTAGGAAGCCATACTCGCTCTTTTCCCTAGTTCAAAGGGTAATGCCTTAAATGCACTAATCTAAAAAAGAAAACCAAATGAGATGTTTCACATATGGATGGGATAATAGTGACATGCAAAATGGGAAAGAAACTCTAAAAGTGAAAAGTGTGTGAAATTTGTATCTAATGCATGAATGGCGTTTAAGGGTCTAGCATTGGACTAGCCCTCGTCAAAAGGTTCTCACTAACATTGGATTAGTGAGAAATCGAAGGGGAAGGCCACAACTAGCGTTGGACTAGTGTGGTGACGTCAATATATTTACACAATAATCATGTAGACATGATAATAAAGCAAATAAACACATAAAACACATAAACACATAACACATAGGCATAATATCTAAATGCAAGGCCCTAGGAAAGCAAATAAACACATAATCATGCAAGCATGCAAAATAAGCATATAAAACCTAATTATTACATTGGGGGAAACCTAAATACATTCTAAGGGGGAAAAATTCGGAATAATAATCTAACTATTACATTTTTCTAGAATAAATACACTTTTTGCAAAATTAAACCTATCTATTACAACTTGGCATCCAAGGCCTCCAAATGATTTACTCAAGAATTAATGACATAAATAAAGACTAGACATGAATAAAAGCAAAGGAAAACTTAATTTAAAACATGCAAAATCATGCAAAAACACATAATGAGCACATAATAGGGGAAAGAAGTTACCATCCCTTGATGTGAAGCCTTAATTGAATCCTTAGATGATGGGAATGGTTATCTAAGACTCAATATCAACAAAAGGGATCAAGGTACCAATTTAAAGGAAAAACCAATCAAAAATTCAAAGAAAGGGTATCTAAACAGATTCTGCAAGCAACACAGATAATACTAGGAAATAGAGTAAGATTCTGGAACAAAAGAGCAGGAAATATCAACAGAATACAAAAACAGAGAGGTTACGCGGACTAGAAAGCACAGCGCAGGCAAAGATCAAAGTCGAGAGGAAAGCGGACAGAAACTGACTCAGCCAGAATCGTCTCTTCCCATCTTCAAAACATCGAAGATTGCTTCCAGTTTTTTAACACAAACGAAATATTGAGGTAAGGGGATCCATTCAAAGCATCAAACATCATCATTCAGATCATGTCAAAACAAGCTAAACCCACAAAATCAAATCATAAGCATTAGCATCATCAAATGGACAACAAGGGGGAAGGAAAAGAACTGTCAGGCTAGAAACGAGGATTGTTACGCTGGCCTGCGTAACAAGCCAGCGTTTCTTCACATCTTCAAGTATTCAAACAGAATCGCGGAGCGTTACCCGAAGTAGTCAGCGCAAGAGGTCCGCGTTTCTTCACAACTTCAAACATTCAAGAGGAAACGCGGACCGTTACGCGAAGTCATCCGCGCAAGTAGTCCGCGTTTCTTCACATCTTCAAAACGTGAAGAACATTTTTCCAGAAATTCTCGGAATCACAACAAAGATCATCACGAAGCATCAAAGCGTCGATTTTAAGCGTAAAACAAATCTACTAGCATTACCAAGGCTTTATAAACACAACATGCTCATATAACAGCTGATAATCATCATCAAATATCCCAAACTAAAAGAACAACTATTCAAGACCTTGGTTCCACCAAAAGGTCCAAATCTCCGATAATTTTACGATCAAAAAACAGTAAATAGAGTAGAAGGATGTTACCTGAATCGGAAGCTTTGAATCTAAACAAGAGAAGAGGACAGAAATTCCAAGAATAATCTCCTCAAGTGTGAAACCCTAGCTTTTCTTTTCTTCTTTCTTTTCCTTTTTCCTCTAATTCCCAGTTTTTCTGCTTTTCTCTCTCAAAACTCTCCTAATTGCCTCTTTTTCTCTCAAATTTCCAACCTCCTTGCTAAACCCTAATCTAGGCTATTCATAGCCACCAAACCTAGAACTAAGGGTTTTGATGTTCTTGGGATGAGGTGAACTAATTTCGAACGTTAGATGAGTTGTTAGGGATTAAGGGTGAGTTGGGGAATGTCTAAATAGGTTTCTTATCGTTCAAGCATTGGAAATTACAGCTGGAAAAGGATGATCCAAGCTTTTGGAAAAATCCGCGCGTCATTTTTTTTCGCTTCTGATCAGGTTACGCGGACTAGTTACGCGGACTCAACCGCGTAACTGGTCCGCATTTTTGACTTTTTTTTTTTAAGAAAAACCTACAAAAATGAGAAAAATGTGTTAGAATATTCAAAATAAAAAACTAAACATTAATAGATAAAAATATAGGAAAACAAATGAAATAGTCAAAATTTGGTGTCTACAGCTTGCCCCTCTTTGTCTGAGTTTCGAAGAAACTTTAGACAAAGACGTAGACACCAAATACTTACCTGGTTTTGCTAGTTGCATCTGAACCATTGTAAACAGCAGGAATATTAGATTGCCAATTTTCAAACTAGACAAGCATAATGTGATCGAACTCGTGTAGAGTTGCCTACGTATCTCGACATGAGAATCAGGTCAAACGTAGTTCCAATGCAAATAAACTATAATGAAATGAATTCTGAATCTTGTAAAATTCGAGAACGGGAGATAGAAGGGTGCCCGGCGGAGGTTGAGACTCACCAACAGAAATTTAAATATCAAGAACGGGAGATAGAAGGGTGGGAGGTTGAGACTCACCAATGGAAATTTAAATATCAAGAACGGGAGATAGAAGGGTGCCCGGCGGAGGTTGAGACTCACCAAATTTAAATTTGAAGAACAGAGAAATGAGGTGAGACTCACCAAATGTAAATTTAAATATCAAGAAGGGGATAGAAGGCTAAGACTCACCAAATGTGAATTTAAATTGAAGAATGGGGATAGAAGGGAGGTGAGACTCACCAATGAAATTTAAATATCAAGAAAGGGATAGAAGGAGGCTGAGACTCACCAAATGTAAATTTAAATATCAAGAAGGGATAGAAACGGAGGTTGAGACTCACCAACAGAAATTTAAATTTGAAGAAAGGGATAGAAGGGTGAGACTCACCAAATGTAAATTTAAATTTGAAGGTGAGACTCAAGAAATTTAAATTGAAGAAGGATAGAAGGTTCTGTGAGGTGAGACTCACCAAATGTAAATTTAAATTTGAAGAAGGGATAGAAGGGGTGAGGCTGAGACTCACCAACAAATTTAAATTGAAGAAGGGATAGAAGGGTGAGGTGAGACTCACCAATGAAATTTAAATGAAGAACTGGAGATCGAAAAAAGGGATAGAAAAATGAGGAGACTCACCAAATGAAATTTAAATTTGAAAGAAGGGAGGTAGAAGGGTGAGGAGGTTGAGACTCACCAATGAAATTTAAATTTGAAGAATGAGAGAAGAAGGTGAGAACAGAAATTTAAAGTGAAGAAGGGGATAGAAGGCTGTGAAGAAATTTAAATTGAAGTAGGGGATAGAAGGGTGCGAGGGTCAAACAAGCAATGAAATTTAAATTCTTTCCAAATTTAGACTATTGATGGGATTTGAATGACTAGATGGGAGAATGCAAATATGCTATTCAGTGGGATTGGACCCAAGCCTAAATGACTAAACATACTATTCAGTGGGATTGGACCCAAACCTGAATGACTAAAATAAACTATTCAGTGGGATTGAACCCAAGCCTGAATGACTAAAATAAACTATTGGGATTGAACCAAGAATGACTAAAATAAACTATTGATGGGATTGGACATACTATTGGGATTGGACCCAAGCCTGAATGACTAAAATAAATTATTCAGTGGGATTGGACCCAAACCTGAATGACTAGATGAAAATATAAATGCTGGATTGCCAGACTTTGAAAAATAAAACACAAGTTGTTCAAACATGATAAATGTAAAATGCCAATAATGGTGCACTCGATGAAATGGTGCAATTCTGATTTTTGATTTTCTTGACTTGAAAAGTAAGTGATCGATAGGAACAATGACTTTTTCTTCTCTTTTTTTTTCTTCTTTTTTTCATTATTTTTTTTCTTTCTTTTCTTCCTCTTTTTTTTCATTCTCGAGAATTGATGGATTTTGAAAAATTGAAGAGTGTAACCCAAACTTTTCCTCTACAGGGTTGGAACAAATCCGCATATGTTGCCATCGTCTTGATCTGCAAACCTTTTCCGGTAAAAATTAATCTTGAATGCATTATCCAAAATTTGAGAGCACTTCTCTCAAAACAAAATTGCCCCAGTGTCAACTGAATCGTTAACCCTGCAGAAGTCATGAAATATTAACCAATTAGTCCATGGAAATTCAATGCCATTTTTTTTTCTTTCTCTTTTTTTTTTTAATCATAAAGTGTAAAAACTCTTGTGATCACAACTGTTAGCCATTAAAATAACTAAAACGTATGAGAATCATGCAATAAAACACATTCATCAGATATTCGTGCTCACGAAACATTGCTTGTTCTCAAGTAGTAGGAAATATTCATCAAAAACAAGTTATGGGATTGAAATAAACCATGTGATCTTGGAAATCCAAATCCTCATAAACCAAGCAAAACATTATTATGCAATTATTCAATTTGCATCAAGTACCCATAATGTCAAGTAAAAGAAAGACAATTATACCTCAATTTTAACAATTCAAGCTTGATTTCTCACTTTCACCAAATTTTGCAATCAAACGACTCCATATAGTCAAATCAAGCTTGCCTTTTCCATATTTTCTCAGATTTTACTGTTAAAAAGGATTTACTGAAACACATCCTCTTATTCAAAATGCAATAATGTCTTTTGACGCGAAAATCAACACTTTTAGGTGAAGACTCCCGGTTACTCGACATATGCCTTCTTGCTCAAATAGTAAAGATGTCTTTTGACGCGAAAATCGACACTTTTAGGTGAAGATCCCCGGTTACTCAACATTTTACTTTTTCAAACTGCTTTGCATACTCGTAATTCAAGCACCGTTTTACGTGAAAGTTAACATTTGTAGATGCTAAACCTCCGGTTACTTAGTACTAGAATCATTGGAGTAGAACTTTGGTTCTCACTTTGCTGCTTTTCTTGCTTTTTCTTTCTTCTTCTTTTTTTTTTCACATCAATTGAAAAAGGATCATTTGCCAACAATATCAATCATTTTCTTGTAAAATCCAATAAAAGAAGAAATCTCATTTAATAGGAAAATGCTGAGACATAATTTTCCCTATTTTACAAAACATACTTTCTAAAAATGCCAATGTCTTAATCACATAACAATTATTTCCGAGTAAGATGGAAAAGGATCTTTGATCACACGGGCTTTTATTTGAAGGATGAAAGCAATTGCAACCAAAATTGGACATTTGCACCCTTTTTGAATCAAATTTTGAAAAACAAATCAATTTGTGAGGCAAATGTGCAATTTAGAAAAGTTTTTTTTTAAACATAAATAAGCACATAAGAGCCCAATTTAAATAAATATACACATTCTGATGCAAGCAAATGAATCAAAAGTATTTCTAACAGTTAAACCTATGTCTAAAAAACAGAACACAAGATCAAACACAAAAAAAGAAATAAAGCAAGAATGGAATAAAGCGCAAATCGGAGTGGGTTTATCGACCCTTGACTCCATCGCCTCCGGTGGCCTCGGGACAGTTGGTGGAATGTCGAGTGCATACGTTTGAAGAAAAGAATTTGAAAAGAACTGTAGGTTATAGCACCTAGTAGTGTGCGTATGAAAACCCGTTCCCAAATTTTTTTGAAAAGGCACTTGTCCTTCCTCAATTTTGCAATTAATCAATCTTCAAAATGATTTAATCATACTGATCTAGACATGACTCAAAATGAAGGCGGTCTCCTTGACTTGACCGATCAGTCACTTGTCCTGAAAGAAAAGAAATGGTGAAAAAATAATGATCACGCCGCCACCGTTCTCCCCTTTTATCTCAAAATAGCCCGTAAACATGAGTTCTTGGACGTCGATGAGTGGTGTCAACTGAATTCCTTTTGTTCGACCAGTGCAAATCTGTTCTGTCGTTCCGCTTGCTTCTGAATCCATATCACCCATACCTTCATGGTAAACTAAGAGGATTGTCCTTTGATGAAAGTGCCCCTTTTATGAAAATATATGCAAAAGTTTGTGCAAAGAAACAATTTTATTTTAAAAGGACATCATGACCAAAGAATGAATGCTAAACATGGCATTTTTAAATCAACAATGGCCAAACGTCAGGAAAACTATTTAAAACAAAAGCATCGCACTTGACCCCTTTGGATATCATCTCCTTGGAGTTTACTGACGACAAGGGAATGCTTGATATAAGGTAAACCCTGATAAACGTAATCACCGGCTTCCCTTGTCCCATGAACTTTTCCTTTTGCTTGCACTGTTGCTTTTCAAAGCTTTCCTTAGTACCATTTGCAAGTTGGTGATAGTGAAATAGACAGATTTAAACCCCAATTTTATCAATTTAAACATGTTTGTTAAAATGGTGGCATCAGTGAGACAATCCCTTCTGACAAAAATTCAGAGGGAATGTATTTGCATCATTTGCCTTTTGATTAAGAAAGTTTCTTTCAGAAATTTTTGCAAAAAAATGGGGGTTTATAACACTAGGCTTTTGCAAGGGGTTTGAGTGTGGTGTAGAGGCAGGTTTAAACTTGAAATTTTTTTTTTTATAGAAAAATTTGCCCCAGTTTGGTCCCCCTTTTTTTTTCTTAAAATGTTTTTTTTTCTTTTCTTTTTTTCTTTCAAAAATACAAAAATTGCCCCAGTGTGGGGTTTGTGATTCTCAAAGGGGTTTGCTAAATAATTAATCATTCTTTTATAGGCTCAAACGGGAAAACTAGGGGGTTGAAGTGTTTAAATGAAAAGGAATAAGGTCGGCTTTTTCCAGACCACCTTTTTGCAAAAAATTTCTGAAAAACCTTACTCAATCATATGAAAAATCTTTTACACATGTCTGAATTGATTGGTTGAAGAAAAATGTGTCCATCCATCTCCATGAGAAATAATGCTCCTCCAGGTAGCACCTTTTGAATAATGAACGGCCCTTGCCAATTCGGAGCGAATTCTCCCTTAGCCTCTTCTTGTATCGGAAGGATTCGTTTCAAAACCTTGTCCCCCACTTCGAACCTGCGAGGTCTAACTTTCTTGTCATAAGCCCGAGCCATCCTCTGCTGGTAACATTGCCCATGACAGATGGCATTCAACCTTCTTTCATCGATCAAATACAGTTGCTCGTGACGTTGCTTGGTCCATTCAGCTTCTTCCAACTGAGCTTCCATTAGAATGCGTAAAGATGGGATTTCAACTTCAGCAGGTAATACTGCTTCCATCCCATACATGAGAGAGTAAGGTGTTGCCCCAGTAGAAACCCTGATTGCAATTCTCCACACGCCAAAGGGTAGTTTCTCATGCCAATCTCGGTGTGTTTCGATCATCTTGCAAATGATGATATCCAAGTTCATGAGATATCAGAATTTTCGTTCATCAAATTCCAAAAGGACGATGTCCAAGGGTCAAAGGTTTTTATTCATGATCATCCAAGAGCAAATAAAATAAATGTGCGAAAATAAAATGAGTGGACCATAACTGAAGGACAAAAGGAGAAATTTCATTTCATTTGGCAAAGAGCAAGATAACAGATAATAACATAAAAGCATAATTAAAGGCATAGTTTTAAACAAGCAAAAAGGTGAAATAACAAGTGCATTGTTTTTGAAGAAATAATTGACATCAAAGCATGATTCATTTTTCAAGAACAACCCCCTCAGATTTACCAAAACTTCCTCTGAGCAGGCAGACAATCGGTAGCCCAATTTTTGTGTGGCCTCTTGAGGAATCAAAGGAAACTCCACATTCTCCGTAGGATGGGTGTCAAGGGTGACCCCCGACAAACAGTTGAGATAATCCCGTCTCTATATCCTCATCAGACCTTTCCTTAAATGACCCACCACCATCCTCATCTTCTTCTTTAATGAACTGAGCATGGTCAACAATTTCCTCCTCCACACTGATCATTCCAATGACGTCTTTGTGTTCCGGGAAAGGGTTTCCATTGACGTTCGGCCCTTGCTCATTCTTTCTTTTCAGAACTATATCCCCGGCATCCACCATGTCTTGAATTCTATGCTTCAAGACCCAACAATTAATCGTCGAATGACCCGGGCTTCCAGAATGGTAAGCGCAGATGGCATGGGGATCATACCCAGTAGGGGGTCCTCGGGGATACAGTTTGGGAGGGACAGTGCTGATTTTCCCAACGGCCTTCAACTGCTCATACAGCTGATCAATGGTGCAGCCCAGATCTGTGAAAGTTCGAAAGGTTTTCTGATTTTACATTTTATTAGGTGGAAAAGAATTTTGACCAGGATTTTGTGGAGCAGGTCTAGGAGCATAGTTTTGACGGGAGTAGGAGATAGGTTGGGAAGTTGAAAACAAAGGTTGGGGGTCCAAATGAATAGGAGCGCAGGCAGGCGGTGTGATAAGCGGTGATGGTAGGGATATGGTAAGTATGAGCTTGGATGGGTGGGGTGGCTCCAAGTTCTGGGCCTAAAAGGTGGGTTCTGATCCCACACAAAAGCAGCTTCTCCTTCATTTTTTCTAAACGGGAGCTTCCTCCCACTGCCATTTTGCCCTTGCAATGTTTCCAATTGCTGTTTCAAGGCAGTCACATTGACAATTTTCCCAGCTTTAACAAACTCATCATACTCCTCCAGCTTATTGACAATTGTAGCAAAAGAGCTCCCAATCATTCGAAAAATCTCTTCAAAATAAGGCGGGTCATGTGCCTTGATGAAAGTACGAACAATCTCTTCTTCTGTCATGGGAGGCTCAACCTTAGCGACCAACTTTCTCCATAAACGGCATATGACTTGTGATCTTGAGGGTCTCCTTTTGATTCCTTCCAATGTTGTTCTTGTGGTGCCAACTCACAATTGAATTCATATTGCTTCACAAAGCGTTGACAAATCCAACCAAGTTTTGATCTCTTGAGATTTGGGTTGAGTACCAATCAAAGCATCTCCTTCTAGGCTCTCGGGGAACAGACGCATAGGCAAGTTCTCATCATCCACTGGTTTACCAAGATTGTTGGCAAACATCTTAAGGTGCGTCTTCGGATTCCCGGTACCATCATACTTGCTGAACTTGGGGTCTTGAAACCCATAGGTAGCTGGACGTCAGGAAATAGGCACAGATCATCGTAATCTAATCCACCATGTCGGTTCAGACCATGGGTCTTTCTTATAAACTCCTCAAACCTGTCTAATCTTTTCATCAGATCTTTGTTGACTGGCATGACAGGCTCATCTATCTCTGGCCTTCCTTGAGAGGCAATGTCCCATACAAAGGGTTCCGTGTTATGAAGATGAGGCTTGATATGACTGGGAGGTATGTTTAAGGTAGTCTGGGGTTGAGTATGAGGGTTTGCCTTTTTGGTTAGGCTCAGCAAGACATAATCAGGGTGAGTGTATGGAAAACCGGTGTTGTGGTGAGAGAAAGCAATCTCATGCAGGTTAGGAATAGGTGGAACAAGAGTGGTTTGAATATTGGTCGAGAAAAGGGGTGGATTACTTGTCAGCGGGGGAATGCTAACAAAGTGTTCATGATCATTCGGTACCACCTCCACTACTGATCAATTACAGCTGACCATCTCGGCTCATCTCATTAAACCTTCCGATTACTTCCTTAGCGGGCTCCCAAGGCAGCAAAGTCGGTGAAGTGACCAAAGCATTCCTATCAGAACCTTGGTGCGGAACTCATGCTTACGGGCTGCTTTGAGCTTTTGCTTTTAGAGTGGGTAACGATGGGGCTTCTGTGTGAAGCTATTTTTAAAAGTACCTGAGTGGGAAAGGAAACACACTTTAGGAGCTTATTCCAAAGGGGAACTGCGGAGATTTATTTGAAAGAAAAAAGAAAAAGAACGAAGTTAGTGATTGCTTACATAATTCGGATGCATGTCCTAGAGGGGGGGCCCTTTTATGCCAAGGGTAGGCCTAGTATGAAAAATGCAATCCTCTGGGGGTATGCACCATACAATACCTGATGGGTCCGATCACTCCGTTGATATGCGGTTGGTAAAAATAAACTGGAGGATTGACCAAAAGAATATGTGATCCTTGATGTATCACGAGGACAAAGTCCGAATGGATTTATTACTTTAATTGATATGTGAAGAGAGGTTAAAGGTTAATTTGGCATGAAAAGGATTATTCTCGAAGGAATTGTAGTGCCTTGGCTAGTCTTGAGGGAAATATGGATCTAGATGGCTTGGACGGGATCGATAATTTACCCAAAAGTCGACTGGGTTCATTGCATACCTGTAATTCCACATCTCAATTTTATTTGCAACACACTAGCTCATAAGCCTTCTAAAATCAAGATTTGGCCTCGGTAAAATCATTATCCCAACAATGAGAAATTATTTGTGACTTTTTTCGATTTAGTGTCCTTATGCATGGGATTTTACCAACTTTGATAAAATGGCCAACAAATGATTACTAGAGGTTTATATTCTAGCATGTGAAGGTCACTCCATATCTTTGGGTGCCATCGTAGAAGGGATCAGACCCTACCTTACCTTGTGCACTACCTCTTTGGATGTTACTGAAAACATAAACATGCAAGTCTCATTGGATTATATATCCGAGACACAAAGGTGGTTTATTCCTAACACGGGATTCCCTATACGGCACTCCCTCTATGGTTTATGTATGATGCCAGTTTATTAAAGCAAGTAAAGGTGCAAAATGAAACATGGCCTATAGGAGCCCCATTTGAATGCCGGGGTAAGCCTAAAAAGTGATGTGCAATTACAACATAAATTCAAACATGTAATAGCCTATCTAGAAGGATGGCTTGTCTTAAAAGAGTGCCAAAACTCTTATTCTCTAGAGTTTGTGAAATGCAAGAAAAGGGAAGACAACAAAAGGTTAGTTTAATCAACAAATATCACATAACACGTTGGAGTAATAAATTGCACAAAAATAAAGAGGGGTGGAATCCCTCCTCTCGTGTCTAGTGATCCTTAATAGGGTAAGGTAGACTCTCCCCTAGGTAATTCTAACATGGATGCATGAGGTTGACCTCACTAATGCATCTAGACTCGATAAAGGTTAGAGGCTCCCAAACCTTCAGACCAAAAGGCAAAAGGTCATCAATCCAATTGCCTCAAGTCGGTGGTTCGAGTGATCCCCAAGACATTGCTACGTGCACGTCGTGCCACGGCCACATGTTCAAGTGGATCGATCCTAATCCTAATAGGGAAGAGTGGCGTGACAAGCCACTAAAAGTAAAAAAAAGTAGGGTCAAAGTAAAATACATATGCACGTATGAAAGTGATTCCCTTTGAGAGGAGGGATTCAAACATCAAACATTCTCGAGGCTCTAGGGTAGATGCACACCCACCCCAAATGCAAGACGCGGTACAAGTAAATAAATAAACAATAATTCATTCATCATGTACGCGATGTGTAGGGAATGATTGCACGGGAAAACCCTAAAAAAGAAAAGGAAAAGGAATGCAACCTAAAACATCCAAATGTGATATATAAGAAAGTTAGAAGAACGAAATAATCAACTAAATCAAGTGCTCGGACCCTCTTAGGAAAATCCCCAGTGGAGTCGCCAAGTTGTCGCGCCCCATTTTTTTGATTGATGGAAAAAGAGGGAAAGATTTCGATTTTTATTTGGTTTTTGAAAAAGAAAAGGAAAGGGGTCATGAGACTATAAAAATGCGACGGTTTGGACCCAAAAACAAATGTCTAGAAAAGGGTTTTTTAGAAAAGGTTTGGAGTCGCCACTTGGTATGGAGTTTAGGTATACCAAATCACCCAAGTGATTTAATTAATGAAAAATAAACAAAGAAAACCCTTTTTAGACGACTCCAGGTCTTTGAAAAACTAGAGAAAAATGTTCGGGGGTCACGGTTGAAAGAAGGGAAGGCAAAGATTCGATGTTACTCGTCTCTAAGGCACCCTTCTAACCTAGCCAAAGTTAGTTGCAAGATTTAGTTAAAAATTTCCTAATTCTAACTTTAAAACTTATCACATTTGGATGTTGTCTATATGGATGCAAAACCTAGACCTAATGTTGGATCGAGAGGGGCAAATGTCTCCTTGAGGTGTGATTGGAATTGATCACATTAGTTGTGTCATCCAATTTTGATCCCTCGAGGAGGTCACGAAAAAAATGCAAATGATGAGACTCGAATGAACGGAAAGTAGGGTTTTAAAAATGCAATTTTTTATAAAGTATCAAGAGAAAAGAAGTTGAGTTTTTTGAAAGGATCAATTCCAAATGCAAAAAGGAACTTTGAATTTCCAAAAAGATGCAATTTTAAGAAAAGTGGCTTTTTAACTTTGAATTGCTAAAACATGAAGAAGAAAGTTGATTTTTAAAGAATGGTTTTGATAGCATTTAAAATAATGCACATGTATGTCCTAAAGAGGAATAATGCAACATAATGGGTGCGGGGGACTAAATTCGTGACTTTGAATCTTCCTTTTCATAGAAGGAAATAAAAGCGTGCTAAGGCTAGGAAGCCATACTCGCTCTTTTCCCTAGTTCAAAGGGTAATGCCTTAAATGCACTAATCTAAAAAAGAAAACCAAATGAGATGTTTCACATACGGGATGGGATAATAGTGACATGCAAAATGGGAAAGAAACTCTAAAAGTGAAAAGTGTATGAAATTTGTATCTAATGCATGAATGGCGTTTAAGGGTCTAGCATTGGACTAGCCCTCGTCAAAAGGTTCTCACTAACATTGGATTAGTGAGAAATCGAAGGGGAAGGCCACAACTAGCGTTGGACTAGTGTGGTGACGTCAATATATTTACACAATAATCATGTAGACATGATAATAAAGCAAATAAACACATAAAACACATAAACACATAACACATAGGCATAATATCTAAATGCAAGGCCCTAGGAAAGCAAATAAACACATAATCATGCAAGCATGCAAAATAAGCATATAAAACCTAATTATTACATTGGGGGAAACCTAAATACATTCTAAGGGGGGAAAATTCGGAATAATAATCTAACTATTACATTTTTCTAGAATAAATACACTTTTTGCAAAATTAAACCTATCTATTACAACTTGGCATCCAAGGCCTCCAAATGATTTACTCAAGAATTAATGACATAAATAAAGACTAGACATGAATAAAAGCAAAGGAAAACTTAATTTAAAACATGCAAAATCATGCAAAAACACATAATGAGCACATAATAGGGGAAAGAAGTTACCATCCCTTGATGTGAAGCCTTAATTGAATCCTTAGATGATGGGAATGGTTATCTAAGACTCAATATCAACAAAAGGGATCAAGGTACGAATTTAAAGGAAAAACCAATCAAAAATTCAAAGAAAGGGTATCTAAACAGATTCTGCAAGCAACACAGATAATACTAGGAAATAGAGTAAGATTCTGGAACAAAAGAGCAGGAAATATCAACAGAATACAAAAACAGAGAGGTTACGCGGACTAGAAACGCGGACAGAGCCGCGCAACACAGTCCGCGTTACAGGCAAAGATCAAAGTCCAGAGAGGAAACACGGACCAGAAACGCGGACTCAGCCGCGTAACTGTCCGCATCTCTTCCCATCTTCAAAACATCAGGAAGATTGCTTCCAGTTTTTTCAGACAATAACACAAACGAAATATTCAGAGGTAAGGGGATCCATTCAAAGCATCAAACATCATCATTCAGATCATGTCAAAACAAGCTAAACCCACAAAGATCAAATCATAAGCATTAGCATCATCAAATGGACAACAAGGGGGAAGGAAAAGAACTGTCAGGCTAGAAACGAGGATTGTTACGCGGACTGGCCTGCGTAACAAGCCAGCGTTTCTTCACATCTTCAAGTATTCAAACAGAAACGCGGAGCGTTACTCGAAATAGTCCGCGCAAGAGGTCCGCGTTTCTTCACAACTTCAAACATTCAAGAGGAAACGCGGACCGTTACGCGAAGTCATCCGCGCAAGTAGTCCGCGTTTCTTCACATCTTCAAAACGTGAAGAACATTTTTCCAGAAATTTCTCAGGAATCACAACAGCATCATCACAGAAGCATCAAACGTCTGATTTTAAACGTAAAAACAAATCTACTAGCCTTACCAAGGCTTTATAAACACAACATGCTCATATAACAGCTGATAATCATCATCAAATATCCCAAACTAAAAGAACAACTATTCAAGACCTTGGTTCCACCAAAAGGTCCAAATCTCCGATAATTTTACGATCAAAAAACAGTAAATAGAGTAGAAGGATGTTACCTGAATCGGAAGCTTTGAATCTAAACAAGAGAAGAGGGCAGAAATTCCAAGAATGATCTCCTCAAGTGTGAAACCCTAGCTTTTCTTTTCTTCTTTCTTTTCCTTTTTCCTCTCTAATTCCCAGCCGTTTTTCTCTGCTTTTTTCTCTCTCAAAGCTCTCCTAATTGCCTCTTTTTCTCTCAGATTTCCAACCTCCTTGCTAAACCCTAATCTAGGCTATTCATAGCCACCAAACCTAGAACTAAGGGTTTTGATGTTCTTGGGATGAGGTGAACTAATTTTGAACGTTAGATGAGTTGTTAGGGATTAGGGGTGAGTTGGGGAATGTCTAAATAGGTTTCTTATCGTTCAAGCATCGGAAATTACAGCTAGAAAAGGATGATCCAAGCTTCTGGAAAAATCCGCGCGTCATTTTTTTTCGCTTCTGATCAGGTTACGCGGACTAGTTACGCGGACTCAACCGCGTAACTGGTCCGCGTTTTTGACTTTTTTTTTTTTTAAGGAAAACCTACAAAAATGAGAAAAATGTGTTAGAATATTCAAAATAAAAACCTAAACATTAATAGATAAAAATATAGGAAAACAAATGAAATAGTCAAAATTTGGTGTCTACAATGGGAAATCCTTATCCACCATCGGATTATTATAATTTTGCTATGGGTTGTGGAGGTTCAAATGCTCCGTCAAAGAGAAGGAAAGATTTTGATTTCGTCTGCCATCAAGAAAAGGCAACACCAACGGAGTCCATTTCCGACCCTCAGTTTCTGCCGTATTCAACATAACGCTGGGTAGAAAACATAAATTGGTGAAAGAACCTGATGGCAAATGCATTCCATGGAGTGTGGATGATGACAAGATGCTTGCAAGTACTTGGTTCACAATTTCAAATTGCAGCATTGTGGGTAACTCTCAAAATGAAGAGAGTTTTTGAAAATAAATCGCCGACTACTTCAATAAGCATCGAAAATTTGGCTCAAGAAAATATAAAGTTATGAAATCACATTGGTATTGGTTGAGTCGAATAGTTAATGAGTTCAATCAATACTATAACAAATTGGTCGGTGAACATCATAATAGGTGAAATGATGACTAGATCAAGTAACACACACATGAGCTATTTGACCATAATAACAACAAGCATTTTTTACATGAACATGTGTGGGTGCTGTTGAAAAAAGATTTGATGTGGAACATAAATACTCCTATGCAGCATTTTTCAAAATATAAGAACTGATGAAAGCAGGGGATACACTTCTTCATCTAATGCGGATTCAAGTCTGACATCAATGACATTGAAGTACGTGAAGTTTGCCCGCCCAGTCAAAAAGCATCAAAGTAGGGAAAGAGAGAGGCAAAATCAAAGGTGAACAAGGAAAATTTGAGTGGGAAACTTGATCGAATCTAGAACACATTGAAGCAACAAAAAGAATAAAAATTGCAGGCTATGGAAAACTTAGCAAATAAGTTAGAAGTTATACTTTTCGAAATGATTACAAAATCTTATTCAAGGACACCACGGCAATGACCGAGCAGCAGTTTCGAATTCATAAGCATATGTGCTTCATCATCAAAGCCAAATATAACATTTCTTAGTTTAATTTTAGTTTTATCTTGATATATGTAATTTTTAATTTTACATTTGAGTGTTTAATAGTTTATTTGTAATATTACTTATAATTTCATGTCAATATGTTATGTTGAAATAAAATTTTAAAGTTTGCTATTTTAATTTTATTATGAAAGCTAGCCATTACAAAACTAACCGTTAAAAAATTAGCTATTATAAAACTAGCCATTCAAAAAATAGCAGTTGGAAAACTATCCGTTAGAAAAATGAGCCATTGAAAAACTAGCTGTTATAATACTAGCACTATATATGTCTTGGCAAGACTGTATATATTGCCACCAAAGACTCCATACACTAAAAAATGTCTCAATATCTTGATCCCTCTCTTATAGAAGAAATTTAAAAAAATTTTAGCCAATGAAACGATGGATGACACTGATAATCAAATTATGATGTTGTTGGAGTAGTGGCAAATTCAACACACATTTTCAAGTCATAACATCCATCCACACAGTCGAAAATATTATAATCGAGAGTGTGGTATCGGACATGTTTGACTTTTTAGTGACTATTTCATTGACAACCCAATGTATCCTTTACATATGTTCTGCCGACAATTTTGAATGAGAAGGGAATTATTCCTTTGAATCATGGAGTCAATTACAAATCATTAAGAGTTTTTTCAAATGAGGGCTAATGCAACCAGCAAAGGAGGACTTTCTCCAGTTTAAAAAACCACAGCAGCTATCCGACAATTAGCATATGAAACACCAGTTGAACTGTTGGACGAGTACATAAGGATGGGTGAAACCACTGCAATTGAATGTTTCTCACAATTTTGCCGATGCATGTTTGATATTTATGGGACACAATACCTGAGAAGACCTAATGCTAATGCCATTGAACATTCACTTCAATTGCATCCCCAGCGCCATGGTTTCCCCGACATGCTTGGCAACATTGACTGCATGCGTTGGTAATGGAGATATTGTCTCGTGGCATGGAAAGGTCAAATTGCTCGAAATGATCAAGGATCTCCCACAATAATACTAAAAGCAATTGCATCAGTAGACTTATGGATACGATATGCATTTTTTGGCATCACGGGGTCTAACAATGACATTAATGTACTCAATCAATCTCCACCATTTAACAACGTGTCGCAAGGATATGCTCCTGATGTTCAATTTATGGTAAATTGCATACAATACATCGAAGGGTATGATCTAGCAGATGGCATATATCCAGAATGGGCAATGTTTGTTAAAAGTTTCACATCTCCTAGAGATCCAAAAAGGATCAAGTTTCAACAAATGCAGGAGGCTAGAAGAAGAGGCATCGAGCGAGCTTTTGGAGTGCTCCAATCTCGTTGGGCTATTGTACGTGGCCCAACTCGAATTTGGCTTGAGCAAATTGAAAGATATAATTTACACATGCATCATATTGCATAATATGACTATCGAGGATGAGAAAGATGTAATAAGAAATTGGGATGATGATGACAAAGATCCAACGGTCCCCGTGACTCAAGGTTCAGTCAAAAATTAAACATTACCTTCATAGGAACACGGAACTACGTGATTAGGAAGTACACCATCAACTTCGGTCAAATTTGGTCGAGCATATTTGGGAACGTTTCGAAGGCAATAACCATAAAAATTAGTATTCATTATATAATTATTTGTATTTTCTTTAGTGTTAATATTATGTCATGGAGTTAAATTCACTAGATAGAGTATTATTAATTAATAATGTATTATTATGATATTTTCACATTTGAGGTGTCATGTATTTGTTTAACAATTATGTAATTATTTTTTAGAGAATACCATTGTATTATTTTTCAAAGACAAAAAATATATATTATTAAAAGTCACAAATTAATAATATTATCTTTTAGCAAATAAAAATCTAAAAAGTAAAAAATTCTTATAAAAGTCAACAATTTATTTTTAAAAATAATCAATTTTAAAATAATAAATTTATTTATTTACGGGATATTAGTTATACATTATTAAAATAAATATTTGAAATGCTTGTAGACTCATACTATTATATTCTGTGGAATGCTTGTGGACCCATGCTATTAAAATCCATTATGGGTCAGAGTATAATAAAAGAAGGGATAGTGGAATGCTGATGTGACATATGGATTACACTCTAAATAATGTAATCCAATGTGGATGCTCTCACAGTTACTCGAAGACTTTGGTGTAAGGTATAGGCCATGTGTTTAACATATAGGGGCAGTCATCCCTTAGACACTAAATTAGAGTGGATGACTTATCACTGGAAGCCAGCATCTTTTCCTGATAGGTTCAACAGATTGTGTTTGCAGTTACAATTTACAAGATTTAGATGGCTCGAAATGAGGCTCTCTTCAAGGCAAGAGTTACACAGACTACTGGAATATTGTCCACTATTGTTCGAGAAGTACAGCCTATTGTGTTATCTTGGAGTAAAGCAAGCATGACCAAACAAAGTTTGGAGTTAGCAGTAGAATGGGGACTTCTTTTGAGTGTTTTACTCAAAATGTAGAGAGCATGAGATATGCTTTAGATGAATTTTGATTAGAGACAAATGACAGGAACAAGGCTCTGATATATAGGAGATTTATTATCTCTTGTGTGATTTACCTTGTGGAAACTCTATTGCCTACCTTGAGTTATATTTTATGCTTTTGGAGCGCATATTTGATTTGATGTGGTCTTTTTTTGAATTCAATCTTTTCCTCCTTTAAAACTTTTGCAATTCATTTCATTTGTTGTGTGCTACTGTTAAATTCATTCTTATGCAATTTTTTTAGGAAAAATATGCAAATATAAATCAATCCAATTTTTTATCACATCAAGATTGGTACCATATGGGCATGCTATGTATTTTTATCTACCATGTAAAGCACGGTTTATGTCTACTAGTGTTAATAATATATGTATGAAGAATTAGGATGTACTACATGCACTCAAAAATTTTGCACCATATCATACCTGTTAAGGTAAAAAATTAACTATGTTTCTTTCCTCCACAAGCATCAAGTTGTTAAAAAGATCAGCAAAAAGAAAAAAAAATCAATTGAATGACTAGACTAAACAGCAAAAAGAAAAAAAAATCAATTGAATGACTAGACTAAAAGTTAACTCCAACATAAATTACTCAATTGAATGGCTAGACTAAAAGTTAACTCCAACATAAATTTCCATGAAAACTCGTTAACTCAAAGAAAAAGCTCTTTAGACCCATGGAGAGTACCCTTGCAAAAGCCAAGTAACTTCTCTTTCAGACTATCTATGCCTTTGTTCAACTATTTATTAGCGTATAGATTGCCTTTTAACAATGCTATTCTTTTGTCATGTCCTTTACTTTGAAGATTATAAATTAGGAGGCTTCACCACAAAAAAAAAAGAAAAAAAAAAGAATAATTGTGCTTAATGAATAGTCATTTTTTTGGATTCGTGTAAAAGTGGGAAATTGCTCCTCTTCTAGCTAGGTGGCAGGTGTCTCAGCAGCCAAACCAGTTTGTGGTGTTATTTTAGCTTTTCTTCATCCTGATTTTTTTTTCCTTTCCCAAAGTTGCAACGACCCAAAATAACACCCACTTTACCCAAATATTCCACGAGAGTAAAACCACCAGTAAAGTACTCCCTCTTTAATGGGAGCAAGTTACTACCAAATCCATTTCAATTTCCTGTTTCCACATGGGCCAAATTTTTTTTAAAACCTAACAAAATTTTAAATTTTAAAAAACTTCCTTAGATACATCTATAGTGAAACAGTAAAACTTTTTAAAAAAATACTCTTAAAAGCACTTAATCCATCGAACCCTAATTTTTTTTAGAACAAATTGGTGTTTTAAATTAATACCATAAATAATACTATATAGATATCTTATATAAAAAATGGTAAAATTAATTTTTCCTACACTGACAATGTGTACAATATCACTCTTTAATGAATGACACATATATAAAAATTGGATTTCTATGTAAAATTTGAATATGAAATCCAATTTTTATATATTTGTCATGAATCCAACAGTGATAGTGTATACACTGTCAATATAGGAAATATTTACTCAAAATGATGACCGTGACCCGTTATAACATGTTGCCATGCATTTGATAGGAAGTAAACTGTTCAACAACCCTTATCATTTACTCAACAACCCAATTTTGTGTGTAGCAATTTGCATTATTTATTCAATGACGGGACAATCAACTTTAATATGGAATTTCCCTCGTATATATCCCTCACAAATAATATTTTCATAATATTATTAATGTCTCTAATACAGCTATTTATGGAAACATGTAATTATTGTTGCATTGGATAAATTTAGGAGAGGAGTTCCATATTAAGTTCGCACCCCATACAGTCATTACACAATAATGTCATCATCTATTAAGTTTATTTGATTTTTTTATTGTCAAGAAACAAATATTAACAAAGCAAAAAAACTGGAAAAAATGTTTACATTATGGAAGAGAATATTTTCAAACGTTTTACAAGTGGTTAAAAATACTAATTTTTAATTTAAAGTTTAATTTAGCAATCCAATTTCTTCAATTGCAAATAAGCATGTGAAAAGCAATGGCTATATATTTCAAGTCCATAAAATTAAAATCTCGATAGTTTTCAAGAGGAACATGCAATAATAATGACTTGATCATAGTAATATCTACTACTTGATTATGTGCAAAATAGTATTAAAAATAGTTCAACAGAAAAAGCTCATAGGCTCATAAAAGGAAAGGAAAAAAAAATTAAGGCTCTTGAAAGAAACATAAATTTTGAAACGAAATAAACAAGAAGCGAAATTTCTTTATAGAACTAACATAAAGATTATGGCTCCGTTTGGATTAATTGTTTTTCAAAAATACTACTGTAGCATTTGGGATGTGAAAAACAATTACTGTAACTGTCTTTGAGGTGTTTTTGAGAGTGCTTTTGGAAAAATTTTTGGGGGTATTTTTAAAATTAAAAATTTATTTGGGATATTTTTGGGGCATTATTAAAATTAAAAATTTATTTGGGGTAATTGTTTGGGAGATTTTTAAAATTAAAAATTTATTTGGGATAATTTTTTGGGGTATTTTTAAACTTAAAATTTATTTGGTGGGTGGTGGTGCTGGGTGGTGGTGGGGATGGGTTAATTTTTAAAAAAAATACCCCAAATAAATTATTCTAAAAATATCTCAAATAAATTTTTAATTTTAAAAATATACTAAATAAATTTTTAATTTTAAAAATGCCCAAAAAAATTACCCCAGATAAATTTTAATTTTAAAAATGCCCCAAAAAATACCCCAAATAAATTTATAATTTAAAAATATCCTAAAAAATTACCCCAAATTTTTAAATTTAAAAATGCCCTAAAAATTACCCAAAATAAATTTTTAATTTTAAAAATGCCCCAAAAAATTATCTTCAATAAGTTTTTTAATTTTAAAATGCCCCAAAAATACCCCAAATAATTTTTTAATTTTAGAAATGTCCCAATAAATATCTCAAATAAAATTTTAATTTCAAAAATACCCCAAAAATTATCCCAAATAAATTTTTAATTTTAAAAATGACCCAAAAAT
This sequence comes from Gardenia jasminoides, assembly GCA_013103745.1. NCBI lineage: Eukaryota > Viridiplantae > Streptophyta > Magnoliopsida > Gentianales > Rubiaceae > Gardenia > Gardenia jasminoides. The sequence continues at coordinate 16,365,202 of CM023102.1, read as the reverse complement.
ACTCCAAATAAAATTTTAATTTGGATGGGAGGGGGAGAGGGAGGGGGGCTGCAAGGAGGGGAGGGGAGGGGGAGAAAGAGAGAAGGGGAGGGAGAGAGAGACGGGAGATGGAGGGGGGAGGAGGTGGTGGTAGGGGTGGGTGGTTGTGGTGGTGGGTGATGGTAGGATTGGGGTGGAAGAAGAATGTATAATTTTTTTTATTTTTGTATGTATAAGTTGTTTTTGAAATATTTATTTAGATTAGTGTTTTTGGAATTGTTTTTTGTTGGTGTATTACTGTAGCATTTGAGATGTGATATACAATTTTTCAAAAACAGATCCAAAAACAGCGAATCCAAACGGACCTATGGTATATAATTTTTTTATTTAGAAAAGACACTATTGTTTCTCGTTTTCATTACGTAGAAAGATAATTTTAGTAGTGTAAATAAAGTTTTGGTGTAATGTATAAAAAGTTAAGGGCATTAGCATCTAATAAATGCATGCGGTATGGATTTAGTATGAAAGAATGTGGATTTAGCCCCTTCCATAAAATCATATACAGTAATTGCATTCAAAACATTCAATTGGTACATATAAACATCAAGAATTACAAAATTACTCTTTTCAAAATGACAAAATCGGAAAGCAACTCCTACTAGCTTAACTTGCTTTGAAATTAGTGGCTGGGACATGGAAAATAGGGAAAAAAATGGAAACTTGAGAAGGAGTAGTATATATATCAAAAAGGAAATAATAATAATAATAATAATAATAATAAATGAAGGAAAAAGGGACACAAAATTTTCGCAATATTCCATTAAAGTCAGATGTGATATGGATTCTAGATCTTGAAGAGATAAGAAACCTAACCCACACGCCCATGACAATGTATCAAAGTTTGGAAAGTAGATTGAGTTCGCTCAATTACAGCACAAGAATGAATTTAAGGGTAGAATGATGCCCTAATCAAGTGTGTTACTTAATTGATAAGTCGATGATCACCTTAAGACCACTCTAAAATGTTCAAGGCAGCTTTCACAAACCAAAAGAATTGATTCTCAAAGAGAACACAAATTTGAAAAATTCCTCAATAATTTCACTCTTTTCTAACTCAAAAGAAACGTTTGAGACTTATTTATAACCTTACAAAACTCCGACTAAAACTAGGAAAAATCACTAACCAATCGGCCTTAAGACAAAGGAATTGCTCGCTGTTTCCTAACTAAGCTAGGACTATAAGATATTCGACCATTTAAAAGAAATTAAGCTGGCCGATTATTTGTAACAAGAATAACCTAACTAAACACCAATTAAATAACTTAATTTACTACTAATGTGAACCAAACTCAAGACACGAGATGGCCACTTATTAACTCAACCAATAAACTAACTAATAAACTAAGTAAACAACAATCAATGCTTCTTAACCAAGCTCAACATCCCTATTGTTCTTTACTTCATTCATCGGACCTAACAAATGGTTGGGACTTGACTTGAACTTTGGACATGAGCATATGATCCTCGTATTAGGATGTGTATTTGGAGAGCTATTCCAAATAATACTTTGATTATATCACAAACACAATTTCTAATTAACTTTTTATTCCCAACAATTTGCTTATGTCACATACATCATATTCTAAGAAGTGTTATAATAATTATTTTAAATAATATTTTAAATAGTCTTCTATTCAAAAACACATACATATTGAAGTTAGAATTGCAAATGAATTGAGCCAACTCTCATTCAAACTCAAGTTCAACTCAAATTTGGACAATTTTGAACTTAAGTCGAATTCTAATTTATTTGACGAGCCAATCAAGTATACTTGGCTTATTGGCTTGTCAAGTTCAATCGAGTTTATATATCCTTTAATATGTTTTATCAATTACAGTGAAATACATGTATGCCTTCTAATATTTTTATTATTTTCTAATTTTGAAATGTTCATTTATCCATCTAAAAAAAATATAAAATTTTTATTATTAGTTTTTTTAATAATTTTATTCGAGCTTTAGTCAATTATTTAGAGGCCACTTTTCTTCTCGAGTGTTGAGTTTGCGAGTGCTAAAGCTTCATTTTTCCCTTCGAGGAGAAGTCTACTGAGACTTGAGAGTGTCTAATTTAGGATGGAGGAACTGCAGAAGGCGTCAAATGGCGGAAGAAGCTTAACAGTTTCAGCTCTCCCAGATAAAGGACGCTGTCTCTTCACCTCCAGAGACTTCTCTCCAGGTATCTCTAACTCGCTCTTTCTCTCTAATCTTCCTCAACCGGGAAAAATAGCAAATTATTATTATTGTTTTCTTCTTCTTCTTTCTTCTTTCTTTTTTAACACCTGGGATTTCCTGGGGTTTGTTTTGTCTACTTGGTCTTTCGGGGTGCTTCTGAAATTGAGAAAAATGCACAAAAAAAATAGCTTTCTTGAAGCAGATATTGTTAACTTTTTTTTTTTTTTGTGTCTTTTGGAATTTTGAAACAAGGTATATCTGATAATTTTGCGTCCTCTTTTCTTTTGTGGGTTTGTTTTTGGGGGGGGTAGGTGCTTCTAGAAATGTGAAATGGGAAATGATTATCATTATTGTGTGGTTAAATTGTTACTATTGTTTACTAGTGTGATGAATTGTGTATTAGGGGAGGTGATAATAAGTCAAGAACCATATGTCTCAGTACCAAATAAGGATTCAAATGATTCAAGTTCCAAGTGTGAGTGGTGCTTCAGTACTAGTAATCTCAAGAAGTGTTCTGCTTGCCAAGTTGCCTGGTATTGTGGGAGCACATGCCAGGTATATCTTTTTAAATTTATGGTACAAATATTTGTTATTTTAGAATTGTAATTTTTAATTTATGCTAGTTTAATTCTCTCTCTCTCTCTCTCTTTAGTATTTCCTTTTACGGCTTCTATGATCGTTCTTCAGCTCCATTTTTTTTTTGGCACCCTTTGGATGAGTAAAATCGGAAGAGACAAGATCTAGAGACTCTTGAAGTTAGGTATATGGATAGGAGTGTGAAGGGTTATGAATCAGAGAGCAATTTGTGAATAAAATATTTAATTAATATACTATTTTGGAGTGGTGCATATTTGGAGCTTAAAGTATGTCTATGTTCGAAGGTTTTGCACTGCACCTTGTAGGGCAATTGTGAAAATCTCCTCAATATTAGGGGAAAAAAACTCCTGATTATTTACATGGAACATTATGGCTTGTCCTGGATGAGAGTTGCTTCTTATGTAGAAATTGCAATAAAAATATAGATTACAACTCAGAGTGAGTAATCAAAAGGGAAGCTGCAGTATTCGGCTCTTCTGCCCTGTCTTATTAAGGCAAAATCATATGATGTTACTTTTGCAATTAGATGACGTGGTCCTAAAGAGGAGATGGTACATTAGACATGATAACAAAGGGTGTGGTACTTAATTTTTCTGTAGTGGTTGCTTTTTCCTAGTGGTCAAAGCTTTTGTTAATTATCTGGTATTTTATCCTCTTACTCTTTAATTCGCTTGTGGTATCAACTGCAGAAGAGGGATTGGAAACTTCATCGTCTTGAATGCCAAGTGTTGTCTAAAGTTGACAAAGGGAGGATTAAGTCTCTCACACCTTCCATACGATTAATGGTGAAGCTCTATTTGCGAAGAAAACTGCAAGTTGAGCAGGTGAAGTTGCTACCCCTTGGTATTCACTTCCGATATATGACTATAATTGCACTTGTTCATAGTTGTAAGAGCTTTGTCTCAGTTACAAGCTTATATCAAGATTCGATACCTTTTGTGGTCCCTACTGTGCTTTATATTGAGACTCATTCATCATTAGAATGAGATTTTTGAGCTGTAGCAATCTTTTGCATGCTGACAATGCGTCTCCTTTGAACTGATTGTCTGCTCTTGAAGTACTATAGTTCTCAATTCAATCCAGCATTTTACTTTCAATTACTCTCAATTTCTTAATTGACTGGTTGATGCGTGCTGCACTTTGGCTTATTTTTTTTTCTATTTTTATTTCATGTCCTAAATACACAATTATTTTATACATCAGTTACATATAACATGGTATCTCTTGAATATTGAACGAAATCTTTGTTTCACATGCTTCTTGACTTTGCAAAAGGTATTGTTATTGATATTGGTAAGAGAAACCTTAATTTTGTGGAATAATACTTTGTAAATGTTCCTCTTTCATCATTTGTATAAAATCTTAGTACTGCATGCTGACAATGTGGTTATCTTGAACTGATTGTCTGACTCTCAAGGCACTGTTGTTCTCGATTCAATCCAGCAGTTTACATGCAATCTCTTAGTGGTTATCTTGAGCTGATTGTCTGACTCTTGAAGCGCTGTAGTTCTTGATTCAATCCAGCATTTTGCTTGCAACCTCTTAAATAACTAGTTGATCCATCATGAACTGTGGCTTTTTTTTTTTCTTGTTTTTTGTTATTTTGTTTCCTAAACATTTTCCTTTTCCACTGGTGTTGTGGATTGGTTGAATGGAATAGGAATTAGATATCTGCCTGCAATTGAATAAGTGCCTCTCTCTCTCTCTCGATCTCTCTCCCTCTCTCTCCTCCCCACTCCCTCCCTCCCTGTAAACATGCAGACACATGTTTTTGCATCATCTAAATATCACGTGGTATCTCTCAAATATTGGAAAGAAAATCTTTGTTTCACATGTTTCTTGACTTTGCAAAAGATATTGTTATTGAATAAAATCAATTGACTCTATTAATGACCTCTTGTATTTTACCATTTCTATGAAAGCTGAGTACTTGAACATGAAGGGACAAAAAATAGATATTTTGCAGTTGAGAATTATTTGGTACAAACCATTGAATATTTGCTGATAGGAGTTGAACAGGATTTGATATCCATAACTTTCCAGAGGATCTATTTGTAATTTTTGGGTCTCAGGCTCACATACAAATGCTGTTCAAATATTTTCTGAAGATTACTTCTTTTAAATTTGTTGTATATACATTACAGTTGGATGTTGATGATATCCACAGCTTATAAGGTTCAAATGCCCAAGTTGGTGAGATTTTACACCAATGGGCCTTTACAAACTACATGGGGTTTGATTTGAGAAAGACAAATAGTTAAATCTTTTTTGAGATGCATTCCTGCTCATATCCGTCTCAGCCTGAGTATCTTTGGCTTGTTGACTTATTTCTGAACAGTTTGAGAAATATGAATAGTTAGCTTTTTGAGATTCATTCCTGCTTGTACCCATCTCATCCCGATTCTTTGGTTTGTTCACTTATTTCCAAACATTTTGAGAAATAATCATATCACTCACTGCTCATGTCACAAAACTAGAGGTGGTCCTTGTCTTTCCCATCCTTCCTAGACATTTAGCACCAGCAACGAGGATCATGCTGCTGCCATTTTGGCTATCAGAGTGACATCCTTGTTCCTTACCATACAAAAAGTGCTACTGTTTCAGGGACTTTCAACTTTCAGATTATTTTTTTGAACAGTCCATTCCTCTTGTTTCCAGTCATGCTCTCTCTCTCTCTCTTTCTGTCTCTCATCGCTTTTGTAGGAACTATGTATAATTTCCACCTTTACTATTCCATAAATTTTAACTTTCTTAATCTATGTAAATACTGTTGCTATGCCCTCTAGGTTATAGCAATGACTTCCACAGACAACTACGGCTTGGTGGAGGCATTGGTCTCTCGTATCCTTCTTTGTTTTAAGTTCAGTCTTCAACTTGACAGCATTAGCTCTTGGTATTTTATTAAAGCAGGTTATTTATTTCGTTTTGTTTTACTTTTCCTTGACAACTTTATACATATATGTCTGAAATCGATGAGAATCAATTGGTTTTGTATGCACAAATGGCAAACCTTGTTAGTGTAATTCTCCAATCGCCTGAGGCCGAGATCAACATAAAGGACATTGCAGTAAATTTTTCGAAGGTATCTTCTTTGATCATTTGTCATGAGCAAACTATTTTTCATGTATTTCAAAGACCGGTCTCTGAAATAGTATCCTGAACAATAAAAATTAGAATACGCGCACGCCTGTACCAGATGTCATATTTTCCTACGGAGATATACACAACTTGTGTTTCATGGTTTGCTGATTTATGACTAATCTGCCTACTAAGGGCTGCAATTTGGTAGTCTTGTGGACACTGAGAAGCTTTTTAAATAAACAAATTAGAATGGCACAGGGTCTTTAATATGCAGCACCAAAACCAGACTAATCAGCAGCTATTTGAATTTATGTAAGGACAATATTGTTTTAAGCAACGGCCAAGTTTGTGGGCCAGCAACACTATGACTCTTAGAATTAGAGATTCTGCGAGATGAATTAAAAAAAAAAAAAAAACTTGTTTAAGCTGCCCAATAGAGTGGGACTTTATTTCTGAGAATATTGTCATTGTTTAAACTGCCCAACAGAGTTTATGCATAAGATTTTAAGGACAGACAAACTTGGAAATCAGAGTACATTATATCCAACTGAAACTTGGTATGTTTTAACATATTATGATTATTATAAATGTACTACTAGTAACTTTGGCAACAAAAGGGCCAACAATGCAGAGCCTATAGATGAAACTGTGAGATTATTCTAGCATAGAACATACTTAAACTGAACCTTCAGAGAGTACTTGAACTGCAAATCTATCAGTTTTAATTGCTAAATCAATTTTATATAGAACCTTGCCAAATGAACTCATTTGGTTTGGTACTTGAGTTTCCTCTTCTCTTCTGATTGTCTCATTATTTTGTCATAATTTCATCTGCCTTACTGGTACCTTTCTTCTCTTCTTCTTGCTTCAATCTCTTTCTCTTAAGTGGATTGGTTTCAGTGAGAGTTTCTTAATCTCTTAAATACAAATGAACTAATCAAGTTCTTTGAAATGAAGGCAATTTTTCAATCAACCTTATAATTTGGAGCAGTGTAAGCAACATTTGTGACTGTCACAATTTTGCTTGGTCGAGAGCATGTAAACTTCAAAAGATTCAATCTGATGATTTATTTATGTAATTATTTATGCTAGAAAAACCTTGATGTCAATGAACTCTTGGCCTTTTAACATGCAGCTTGCTTGCAATGCACACACTATTTGTGATCCTGAGCTCAGACCCTTGGCAACTGGATTATATCCTGTTATTTCTCTTATTAATCACAGGTAACTGGTTGAAGTATGTAAATTCTGCTTCAGCACCTCCTAACCTCTGATGGCCTTTCTTTTGCAGCTGTTTGCCAAATTCTGTTTTAGTATTTGAAGGGAGGCTGGCTGTGGTCCGTGCTGTTGAGCACATACCAAAAGGTACTGAGGTAATATGCATTAATTTAGTGTCTTCATTTTGGTTTCATAGAAATGCTTATTGGTTTTACATTGAATGAAATGGAATTAATCTTTTCATAGTATTCAGATTGGATTTAGAAAGTTTTTAGCTTCCTGAGTTGAAGAGGTTTAGAAAAATTGCCATACCTCACTAGCGGGAATCTGCTGAAGAAAGCTCAGATAGCGGGATATAAGGTTTTGATGAGTTGAGTGTTGCTGATATATGCTCAGTACTAAGATAAAATCTGGGAGTTGAGTCTCACTGTAAATGTATATGGGGTAGTGTTATTAGCCACTATGCTGACGGGTGTGCTGGTAAAGTTTTATACGATGGCCTAATATTGTATCATTAATGGATTCATGAGCATTTGAAAAGATTCTTGGCCAACATAGTCATGGAATAGAATATGTCATGGTGCCAGAGCATCTGGACTTTGAATAGATGGAGGAGGTGGAAATCCGTGTCGCACCAATCTCTGTGATATCTGTAGAAGATGAAAATTTTATATTGCACAATTGCTTATCAAACTTAACTCGTTCTACTTTATTTGTTTCAGTTAGAGCACTGAAGCACTCTCTTCTAACAGAAAAAAGGCATGGTAGGGGAAATTAGTTTGAAAACTTTGTTTAATCTTATATCCTTTTCTGTGAAAATCACTTTAATAGAAGGCATTGAGAAAACTTGGAACACATTGGATTATAAAGGCCAATTCGGTCTTGGATGAGTCAACAGAATGCTTGTAGGAATTGTTGCTCTTGAATGGAGTCAGCAGAATGCTTGTAGGAGTTGCTGTTAAACTTGAAAAAGATTAACCATGTAAATTTTCTACTTTTGGCAAAAGAAGATTGATCTCATGAGCTAATTTCAAGATTCATCTCCATGTTAGAGTATCTAGTATGATGCATACATTTTATGTTGGATGATCTCTACATAAAAAAGAATGTAGTTTGTATACAAAATCCTAGGTTAGTATAATACTTATGATGTATCTGAATAACTGCGAGGACATGATCACTAAACATTTCTTTTTGATCATTATAGCCATGTTCAGAAAAGTATTTGTAGATTGTTACTCCAATTAGGGCTTGATATGTCTCTTTCCTTTTGGTGTAATGTTATTTCTGTTACCGTTCTGTCATTTATTTGGGATATGAGAGAGAGTATGATTCAAAGAACATTTTCAACTTTGGTCCAAGAGTTCACCTTTAGTGCATTACTCTTTTCCCTGATGTTCTTGAAGTGGCATATAAAATCCATAAATCTTTTTTCATGGTTTTCCTAGATCTCAAATCTAAATGTTTCAGGAAAAAATAAAAACTGATGTGCTTGTCAAGTGTGCAGTAATGTGTCAAACAGTTATACTCTTCTTTAGGCCGTGTTCTTCCTGAAATAGTCCCTCAAAGAGTTGAGCTCTGTTACTTGGACTTGACAGTTTGCTAGGAAGCACCACAGATACCAGTATTGAGTCACTGGGGGTCTTTTGGCTTTTGATTCTATGCAAGCTTTGGCTAACGTTAAGGAAAAATACTAGGAGAACGAGGCAATATTAAAAGAGTGGAGACTGGCAAGACCCCTATTCTTTCAGATATATATTCCTAATGGGTCAAATGAGAATTGATAAGGGTTGCCACATGTTATGTGATTGAAGTCTTATAATTGAGTTAATATTTGAAGTACTTATCTAGGCTCCTGATCTTTGGCTAAAGTAATTAATATTGCCTTAATTTGAAAAAAAGTTAATTGGATATTTTGCTGAGAGAACACGCAGAAGCAGGAAACGGCACAAATAATTATAAAGTCCACTGTCAAATTAACAAGCATATCTGGAAATACAGGTAGTGTATATTTATTTAATCCATCTCCAGACCTGCTACTAACTCTTTGGTGGTGGCACTGTAGTTTGATTGCAAAATAACGAGTTCAACACCTACACACGCACCCAAACTCAACACTCATACATGAGTCCAGGTAAGATAGCTCATGGGGCATGTGGGGAAGAATCACTTGAGTTTATTATTCATATATGCCTTTGCCATGAGTCCAAGAACGGTGCTATTGATGAAGAACAAGCTTTGAGAAAAGCACTTTTGTTTATGTCTAGGTGTAAATGGATTGGTTAAGTGGTCCATTTGCAACTTTCCTGACCTTGATTGGTTATACCAGTTCAGTAAAATTGCTAAACACTCCCAATCCTCTTCAACTGCTTCTGGTTTAAGAGGGTTGAGCTGTACAGGGTAACCAATATACATATTCCAAAAATTAGATACATAAATAAGTAAATAAAGGGAAAATTAAGAGATGAAATGTTAGCGTTGAGAAAAGTTAGTTTGCAAGTGTGCACTGTAAATTAGGGTACATTTTGCAGGAAAAGAAAGACATGACATTTTAGCAATCAGAAAAGCAAACTCACAAATACTACAGTAACACATAAAAGACGTGTCCAAATTAAGGAGAAATTGTATTTACTATGGAACAAATCTGCTTTTAGCATCATTGCTAGCTGTATTCTACAATTTTCATAAACAACTTCATTCCTAAATACATGATTAATAATGAAATTTGCAAAATGACAGAAGTATTCTTTTCCAATATAGATGATAGGTCCTCATGAGTTTAATATTATAGCTCTAGGAATTTCTAAAGTAAAGTAGTGAAAGTAGCAAAGTGTTACCATATTCTAGTTTATTCTCCTGATCTTTCTTATAAATAAAGAGGCTTAAGTTGTTCCAAATCCATTCTTGAATGTGAAAAGCTCCACAAAATTGGACACATGTCATTCAGTAACCGTAGTTATCGAGCTAAAAACTGTATTCTAGCCCTGTTTTATCTATTAGGTTTGGGTGCCCACACCGCTTGTGTATTCCAGTTTTGTTACCTTATCTTCGTTTTGGATCAAATAGATTTTGTCATTTTTTTTCCCTCTGCACACTCCTAGTTTATGCCTTTTTGGTTTCATTCTGTTCAGGGATCAGAAAAACCAATTTGTCCATTTCTTATTCCTCCATTAGTTGATTTACCAGTGAAATGTTGGTTTATTGAATGAGAAATTTAATTGCTAAAACCCTTAAGAAGTTTTTTTTTTTTTTTTTTGGGTTGGGGCTGGGTGTGTGTAAATTCTATCAAATAAATAGTTATAAATAATTTGACATGTTTGTTTAATCGAGTTGCTGGTTTATCGTAGCTGGACTGTGGGAAAGTTTGCATACCTGCCAAATTTATAGAAACTAGAAAGCCTAAGCTTTGTTCAAGCATATCTCCTTGGATGCCATGAAGAAGAATCAGAACTTGAGTATTGGTTATTAGTGTAATTTTTAAGTAGTTGCAGATGAGGAGATCCGGTTAAAATATATAGCCACAGATAAAATGTTTAATAATATTGCAGTCCACCTTATTGACAAGGCCAGTCCTAGTTCTTTAAGACGTAGCTCAGTTTAAAGTTATTTTAGACTGATAATCAGTATTTGATTGTGTACTGGTGTTTAACTTTGCATGCATCTGCTAATGTGGAGGTAAACTTTATGGGACATTCTAGGCAGACATAACTAGCTGGATATTTGCCCTGTTTGATGCCTATATAGGAATATGAGGTAAATTTTATAAAACAACCTAGATATCCACACTTTTGAAGTCTATATAGGAATTTGAGAAACCTGCAACTCCAAGGAGGAAGATGCTGAACCATGATTTGTCAAAAAATAAGTGAAATATAAGAACCAAAATATGTTGTCAAATCTTTAGTTATATTAAATCGTAATTCATGATTCCTTGCTTTTAATTTTCTTTGTGTGAGTGTTCCATTCTTCCACCTCTCTCTCTCTCTCTCACACACACACACACACAAAAAAACACACATGATACAGTAATATATTTCAGCCTTCCGGGTACATATCTGATCAATATCCATGGACGAGTTTGTTTGAGATGATATTGTGTGTGTGTGTGGGTGTGTTTTTCCTATTTTAATTTTTATTTTTTGAAATGAAGTTATACTTCTAACTATTGAAATTTTGATTCTCTATTTGTTGGAATACTTGCTTTGCTGGCTCTGAAGGTACTGATAAGCTACATAGAAACTGCTGCAAGCACTATGACTCGTCAAAAGACCCTCAAGGAACAATACTTTTTTACTTGCACTTGTCCCCGTTGCATTAAAGCGGTATTGAAATTACCTTTTCCTTCTAATTCCTTTGTGTGGAAGTGTACATATTTTGCTTGAATTCAGCCAATAACCTGTATTATGTTCAGGGCCAATATGATGATATTAAAGAAAGTGCAATATTGGAAGGTTATCAATGCAAGGATAAAAGTTGCAGCGGTTTTCTGCTCCATGACCCTGGTAGATGTGATTGTGGTTAATATTTCTCTACCATTTCTGAAGCTCCTAACCTTGCTCTACTCACGAGTTTTGTCTCACATAACTTCCAGAAAATAGGGGATTTGTGTGCCAAGAATGTGGACTGCTTAGAGAGAAGGAAGAGATTAAAAACATTGCCTATGACGTCAAATGTTTGACAGAAAAAGCTTCCATGTGTTCCTCTGGAAGTATCCTTGGAAGTTTTGGTTAGATTATGTACATTGGCAATATGATGGTGTGCTGATAACAGAATTACTGACTCTACATCTGAAAGTCCTTTTTCCTTTTTCTGTTGTAAAAAGATTGAAGTTGAATGTTTTTCCTTACAAACTCTGTATTTTTGTTCGCCAACAAAGAAGTTGGGGATACGGGGCTTTGGGAGGTCTACCAAGATTATACAATGCTTGGGAAGTTTGTTGAAAATATTTTCTGTTCCTTTACTGGATTTAGATAAAATAGATGCTAGTTCAACGTACAAGGCAATTGAGAAACTCCAATTGGAGCTGTGCCATCCATTCTCTATTAATCTAATGCGGACAAGAGAGACTCTTCTGAAGGTATGGTGCAATGACTTAATCTTTCTAACCTGCATCTATCTACCCTTTTGAGGTTTGTATCTGTAAACCGTAATTGGCTGGAGAGCGAGTGACGGGGGTTCAATTATTTACTTGGAACAGTAAGTTGTGCCTTTGGAGTACAAATATTGTTCTTGTGATATTGGATTCTTGTCCTTGATTCTTTTACATTGGAGTATCACCAGTGGAAACACTGAAAATCTTTTAGGGGAGATATATCCTGCTAATTGAATAACAATAGATTAATCTTTCACAGATATATATGGAGCTTCAAAATTGGAAAGAGGCACTAGCATATTGCAGATTTGTTATCCCTATCTATGAGAGTAAGTAGCATCCAGGTAGAATTGTTTACTTTTCGAGTTGGTGGTTTAGTCTTTGTAATTGCATGAAGGGCTTTCTGAAATCTAGTGCAGTTCTAGTGATCTTTATATTTAGTATATTGTGTTAATGCTTTGCCATTAGCAAACATCATGCATAAACTTGTGGTAAATATTAATTTTTGAAACTTTTGATATATTATCTGATTTTAGAGAATTGACCAAATGGTCAAGATCAGTTGATGATATACTTTCACTTACACTTTGGTACTGCATGGAGGCATACATGATACTCTACATTACGTATGTGAAAACAAATGAATATATTTGTTTTCACCTGTGTATAGTACGTATATGGATATGCATAAATATGCGCAGACAGACTTGTGACATTGGAAGCTGGCACTTCTAGTATTCTGGACAACCAAAGACTCTTGAAACCCTTGCCAGAAGGGATTGAATAGGCAAAATGTAAGATACTGTTTTATTTTGCTGCCAAATGCAGGGGTCAGTAGTTGATATTTCGAGGCTCCCTGAGAAGATTCTAATAAGCTATTTATGCTCATGGCTCAACAAAGGCCAAATGTTGTGGTTAAAAATGAATCTGGTTTTGAATATCTTAAAATTATAGGAAGACACAATAAAGAGAAGAAAGGTATGAAGCAAGTGCTTAGCCACAGCTCTTGTTGGTTCAATTTGGTGTGTGTGTTGTTGTTGTTGTTGTTGCTCGCAGTTTGCAGGTATTAGTTGATCATAAATTCCTAGTAGGGACTGGAAGGTAGGTTAGGATATGTATGAAGAAAAATAATCGGAGGGCCAATTATTCAACTCCATGTATGCTATCTACCCTATCAATACTGATTTTATTGTCAATTCTGTCACAATACCTGATCAAATCTGTCAATAGAAGTGATTAGAGTTTCCCATGGACTATCTAGAATGGAAATCTGTAGGGACTGATCATAAATTAGAAGCTTAAGAAAGAAAAAATGAAAAGCTGGAAGAAGAATTATAAAAGACAAAGGGCACCTTCATTTCTTTTCATCATATATAAAATTAAGTGGATTTAAAAAAATAAAATTGGATAGTGTTTTATAGTATTCCAGTGGAGAGATGAAATATGGTGATATCTCTGCTTATGAGCCATCAGTTTCACTCATTACAACTCTCAAAGGGAGTCCATATGTAACTTCTTTTTATCTTTGATTAGTGCAAAATTGTTATTAATGGAGAAAAGAATATCAGTTTACAACTGGTTTCTGTTCAATAATTAAGGAATTTGGGGTCTTTGATTGTTAGAGAGAAGTATGTTGGGGATGGATTAGTTTGAAGTCCTACCTTTTCTCCTTCCTTCTTTGGTTCGTAGACTAATGATTTTTTACTGAGACATTTGTCATATAAGGTCTCATCAGACCAAGCTGTAACCCTATTATGCAAATTCTTCTTGAAGCCCTGTCCTTCTCTTTAAAGTCATTAGACCGATGTCTGTTCAAGTTTTGGTATCTTTTGACTATAATATCGTTATGCATAATATTACTCTTTAAGATCTCCTATTAATGATAGCAATGGCTGTTAGGTATTAGTTTAGTATACCCTCTACGTTGGGATGAGAGATCAACTGCCGGTAATCTGACTTTGAATAGGAAGATTTTGTGGTAAGCAGTAAGTCTATAATTAGAAAGGCTGGGTGTTAGTGAAATTTTGTTAGTTGTTTGATGCAAGGATAATGAGTAATTATCATTTTAGCTGCAATTTTAACAATAGTCATGGTCCATTATGGTGTTGATTTGAGGTGAAAGTTGTATTTTGTTTGTGTCTGTTATTTAATTTAATGAAAGTTTATTTGCTTGAGAATATATTGATCTCATATGTTAGATCCGAAGATTTCCAGTAGATTATCTAATATTTCTTATTGTACATTCAGCTTTTTGAAAAATCTCTTTTTCAAAGTTTGTTCTTTATGTTGGCTATGTTTTCTTCTAATGCACCATCCTGGCCCTTTGACAGGAGTATATCCACGATTGCATCCTTTGGTTGGTTTGCAATATTATACTTGTGGAAAACTTGAATGGTTAGAACTTAACCTTCTGTTTCCTGTTTTTCCATTAGCCTTGAAGATCAGTCTGGTTATTTGGTTTCAGGTTTTCTTGATAATTCTTGTTGCCTAGTCTATTTTCTGAATTCCAATGGGTGGTATACTGCATAAGTTCATTTACATCCATCATTCCTGCTGCCTGTCCTTCTAATTGATTATGACAGCAAATGAAACTTTATGATGTGTGTGTATAGCTGAACAATTTTTGGAATATATGTTCCCTTAGCAGTAGAGTTGCAAACCTTGTCTATTCTGTTAGATGTGATATTTTTAGGAGTGAAAGGAATGAGATGCCTCTCTCTTGGTAGGGACCTTAGTTAATGATGCATATGATTCCATAATCCACATGAGAAGAACACCATTTTTCTTGGGTTGCGGAAGGGGTGAGAGAGAAATAAAGAGAGAGACAGAGACGTGTTTGTCCAGCCAGTTGATTGGTAATGTTTTTGGTGCGTCAATGTGTTGGTAATTCTCCAAACAGATGTCACAAGACAGAGTTAATACTAATTGATCAACATAGAAAGGATCTAATAATTAGGATGCAGTTACTTTTGAGTGGTTTCCTGGTTCAAGGCTGTAACTGTATATTAGGCCAGATTTACTGATGCACTGAGTAATGGATTTGAATGTGTAGATTTTGGATATGATATGCATCCATTAAGAAGGTTGAAATGGTGTATGGTTAATGCATTACTCTAGTTGGAATTGAAACCTTAGACAGACAGTAGTGATTTTGTAGTTTTTGACCCTGAATTTAGTTGGATTGATAGCTTACTTCAAATAGATGTAGAACTTCTTGTGTCAATCTAGAATTTGAATCTTTAATGTGAACAAAGTTTCTAAGGTTTCTTGAGACAAGATGTCAAGTATTGTTACAGTTCATACCCCCATTTTCCTGATGGAACCTCGATTAGCATCGTAATCCTTGCTTGAGATTTACCAAACATCCTCCTTGAGGATTACATATTTTGCTGTGCTTTCCCAATCTCCTTTTTTCCCATACATTTGGTTGCCAGCACATTACACCATAATCCAGGGTTGAATAAATCAATTATGCTGTAAGCGGCTTAACAGCCTTGTTGAATGAGTACAGTTGGTATCGTAAGAGACCCATAGCAATAATTGTTACTCTTGTATTAATTACAAGACTTGTTTAATTTTGTATCTGGTGAAAGAGATAATGACTATAGATACCCTTCGAAGCTTATTATCCTTGATAATGTTTTTTAAGTACTTTTCTATTTTATTTCCTTTCTGAAGACTCAATTTCCAAATAGCATGTCAGAGCAAGTCCACCTCCAGTTTAGCTCCACTTACATTTTTCAATTAATCTTTCTCTGTTTGACTTATTTTTACAATTTGAAGGTGTAGAAGTTATGAAATCCAAATCTTCTGTTTCATATATAGGGCTGAGCAATTTCTTTGCACTTATTGTAAAGCCATTTTTGAGAAGGTGCAGTTTCTTGAGGAGAAGAAAAGAAATTATTACTAAATCTCCTTTAGAGTCTTACATATTGGTTTTATTCTTCTAAGACAAATACGAGAAGAAATGAAGTACTACACAGAAGAATGAACACACTTCAGCAAAGAATCATTTGCCTTTTAGTAATTTCCAACTATTGGTTGCTTCTTAGTACAATAGAAATGTATGGGAATTTATTGTCCTCTGTTTCTTTTCAATAACTAAATTTAGAATCTATAGGGAGCTAAAATCTCCAGGAATCTTTTGATTCACACATGAAATTGGGGATAGCTTACAGCGTTTGCTTCTCAGGTTTCTTGGAGAGACTAATGAAGCCACCCAGTCATTAACCAAGGCAGTGGATGTATTGCGAATCACTCATGGAACAAGCTCCTCTTTTATGAAGGAACTCCTGATTAAGTTGGAGGAAGCACGTGCCGAGGCATCTTACAGTCTTTCCTCCAAGGATGATCAGTGAGATTTTCCCATTTCAGATGGGCACCTAAGCAATGTAAGATGGTGTATGGTTCCATGAATATGATGTCTTTATGACAGTCTGAACATCTCTAATCTTGTGCATCAATTCTTTGGGAGCTCACAACTGCATTGCTATGCATGAGAGAGATTTTGAGATTCAGAGATCAGATATCGATAGGTGGCTAAGGACCATGGCTGTATTGAAAGAGAGAACTCTATCAATGTTCTTGTAACTGTCTTGTGTATTGAGATGAATAGGAAAGCAAAACGGCTTAAGAGCCAGGGAATATGCTTTGTTTTAGTTCTTCATTAGTATTAGAAAATCAGAAGTGTCGTACATAACTTTGGTCATAACATAGGAGGGATGCTTTCAGAAGCAAGAGTAGCGGCAGAGCTATAAAATTTGCTCTAATTTTGAGTTTACAGTATACATTGGTTTACTACAGGGTTTTTCGTACATCATGTAAGTACATTACTAATATAAATAAGGAGATTCAAAAATTGACATGATTAATTACGCTTGCACGATGTTAAACTCGCTAAATAATTCTAAGCCAGTGTTGGAGTTCTAGTTATATCTACTGTATGGAAGAAATTCAATAATAATATGTCAGATTCCAAGGAAGTGTAGACTGTGTAGTAGGACATGTTATGGAAAGTAGGCAACAAATTGCGACGGCTGGCAAGGGCAATTGAGTTCTAATTTATCAGGTTTTTATGACATTGTTAGTGTAAATAGGTTACATTTGACCCCAGCCACCACCAAGGCAATTTTAAAGATAAATTCTAGTTACCTGGCTATAACATTAATGATAAATAGTAAGCAATAGTTAAGAGAGTACAATTGCTAGTTTTTGTAGATTATATAAATATTTGGAATAATGTTAGAAACCTCTCCTAAGGTTTCTAATAATGACATCTAAATGCCCTTTAATTTGAGAAACTACACTGCCCTCCTCTTTCGTGAGTGTTAGGAATTGGGGCATCAGGCACAACGGAAAATAAAAATTTTAGCCCCAACTCCCACTAGGAATCACCCTAGTTCTACATATGACTTCACAGAAGGGGTTCTGAGGATTACCTTAATCCGCAGATGAAGTCTCTGAGACGTTTGAGAAGGCTGAGAATCCCCTGAGCAGCAGTCCAGATGTCAGACTCTCTTTTCTGACTACGTTAGTCTTCTGGAGAATTCTCTCTCTCTATTTTTCTGACTCTCAGAAGTGTTCACTCTGACTAACCTATCGTAGTATCTGATACTACTAATAGGAGAGAGATAGAGAGAGAGATGAGAGAAACAGAATGATAGGATAGGGGTCAGGTGGTTTGATTCAAAATCAAACCACCGTAACATCTGATGGCTCCCTATCCTATTCTGTTATCTGACAGATAATAGATAGCTATTTTATCTTATCTGTCAGATGATCCCAGGATTTATTTATCTTTATAATTAAACCCCAGAAGTATTTATTTCCAAGTCCCTACTTGGACACACAATTTAATCCAGAACCCAATCTCTATGCGTGTGATCCAATAGGTCCCAAATACACTGGTAATAATTATGAATTATAATTCTTAAAAGAATTAGATAAAATAAACACTTTTATTTTATCATTAATTACAATAATTAATCATTCATAATTATAAATTGTGAGCGGTGTCTAGCAACACATCACAACTACCCAGGTATTCATTTATCATTAATTACAATAATTAATCATTCATAATTATAAATTGTGAGCGGTGTCTAGCAACACATCACAACTACCCAGGTATTCGGAATTGATCAAGGGAAATTCCGACCTAACCTTTTCCATGGAAATTTACCGTGTAATTATTATCTTTTCACCATTGATATCCAATTAGTCAGGGAATAAGGAACAAGTGCCAATTCCCTTAATGACTAATTAATTTTCTAGTTCCCGGAATTAACCTTAGATTAGATTAACTTGAAGACACTCTTCAATTAATCTAATGTAGTCGACTACTAAGGTTACATTCCAACTAGTGGCCTTACTGGATATCAGCTCCCACTATTGGAGTGGTGAATCCTCTCTTGATCACTCACTATCTTTCTATGCTTCACACTACCCCCAATTTCTATTCTTTAAGTCACTCCCGGTGAGTAACAAGAAACAGAATCAAAAGGTAGTGATTCACACTCAAGATACTATGGTGATCTCAAGTCTAGGATCACTTACACAATTTCCCATAAGAGATTCAACCATTGGCACTAAATATCCTAATGGGATCTCTATGTGGATCACTCCAATGAATTATTATTCTATAATTCATCTACACATTAGCCTAGGTATCCCTATACCATGGTTGATGAGAACAACCACTACTTACATTAAGTAGGGGCTAATTGTGTACTAGTCTGTCCGTATTAATGATGTCCAGTCTCATTAATACTATGACTAGGGACATTTAAGAATATTTATTATAAATGTGATTGATATCTCATAGTCAGCAACTCTTGTGACTATCATCACATTAATAAATATTCTAAGGACTTTTACCAGTTATATCATATATTAAACAGATAAAATTGGAAGTTCATAAAATACAAAACTTTAATTAGGAATGTATTTCAACAAGTCAATTGTTTTTGGGCATACATTCCAACAGTGAGGATGTAAGTTTTAACTAGATATCAGCAGCAGTAGCAATCTATTGATCAAAATGCCGTCATAAATTTAGTTTATAAAATACTAAAAATGTACAGAACACTTAAGTCTTACAAGTGTAATTGTTCTATGAGTGATACCAAATCCACACACTTTGCAACCTAAATTGACACTTAGTATAGTTTTCAATACTAATTTTACAAGTTATTAATATTCATTGAATAAGTCATTAATGTATTAGGGATGTGGATTTAAACAGTAGAGATGTGGATTCAGCCCATCCATTTTTTTTTTATTCAAATTGGCTCCATTAAGCTTGTGATACATAAGCCTTCTGGCGCTGGAGTAGTTGTACTGCTTCTCAAGTGCTCTGTGGAGATAGCTATAGAGAAGGAAAGGAACTGGATTGGAAAATTGCTACAAATCCTTCATCTTATGAAGGATCAGTGAGAACAGCGGCGCATCTGCTTCATATTGGGTGCATCGAACCTATTGAGGTAAGAAATCACAATCTTTTTCAGTTTATTTACCTATTTACAAGTAGTAGACACTAATATTAGATGTTAATGATGTATATGCTTGTTATGTTGGCATGCAATCTGTTCTTTACATTATATGATGAAGATATGACTGTGATATAGCTAAGGTAGGCAGTAGAACTAGATGATGGTTTTACGGTTGATCAATATATATATGATATTTCTCATAATAAATTAGTGATTGGTGATGCATACATGTGGTGTATTTGATGGGTTTTTGAGCCACTGATATTCATATAGCTGAATGATTTATATACGGAGAAGTGATGAGTTATAAATTTCTTTGATGTCATTAATCTGGAAAAAAATTTTCAGCCTCTTACGAATGATACAACTTTTTGCTTGCATTGATGTTCATACAGCCTATGAAGTGCAAGGTTAAAGCCCACAACTTCAAGAAATACTATTGAAAAAAGGACTGGTGCTACCCCCCATTTCACTAATATACCTTCTAGAGAAAATGCCCCTGCTTAGACAACAATGGAGCTTCTCAAATATCCAGAGTTGTAACCATAGAAGTTGAAGCAACTGCTAATTCTGCCAATGCTAGTAACAGCTTCAGCATATGGTTTTGATGGTGGGGCACTATCTATGCTGTTATTCAAAACCCCTCTATGAACTTAACTATGACATCTAATTAGTGTTTTATATAGTATTTCAGCAAGCTTGAAGTTAGCTCTGATCTAAATCTTTTGTATATGAAATCTCGTGGTGGAATTGATAAAGTATAGTCACCTAAGCTTAACAATCCCCACCATCTAGACAAACTATCAAGGATGATGTTTCGCTTTCAATGGATTGCTTGGCATACTTAGGTCTAGAACTACAAGTAGGGTGCTTCATCTACAACAGTCACAATCCTATCCATTTGTGAATCTAGTTCAGATAGTTTTTTTTGCCTTGGATTGCTTGTTATAGGGATGTAGATTAACTGAAGGTGTATGAACTTGCCATTTACCATATTGAAGACTTGTGCTAGTATATTTAGGGCTTGTTTTCACCTGATTTTTTGAATCTAATTTTAGCTTCTGATTTTTGAAAAGTTATTTTATTGTGTTCTCAACTGATTTTAGATTTTTTTGGTCCAAAAAAGCTGAAAGTCAGATTCAGTTCTGGAGTTGCTTTTACATTCTGATTCTGAACTATTTTCATGTACAAACAAAAATACCCGTACAATTTTAGCATAATTACTAAAATACCTATAAGCTAGATAACTTATGCTGATATCAGTGTTTTCAGAACCGGACCGGACCGGCCGGTTCAACCGGTTGAACCGCGAACCGGTCATGCCACCGGTCCGGTTCTGTATGAAACCCGGTCAGTGGTTAAAAACCGTATGAACCATGCGAACCGGGTTGAGCCGGTCGAACCGGAAACCGGCGGTTTTTAGTTTTTTTTGATGGTAGTGAGATTTGATCTTGAGACCTCATATATAAGACACAAGTGTCTTAACCACCACACTAACAAGTATTTTTAAAGTTAGGTGAGTACAAAAATTTATAAAACTAATGAAAAGTAAAATAAAAAATGAAACTTCCATTTATCCATCTATGCCTCTCTCTATTTCCACATTCAGAGGCTTCAATATTACATCATTTTCAATTTCACCTCCATCATTCCTTTTTTAATCACTAATTTTTAATGTTACTAAATTCCACATTCAAAGGATAAATCTTGCATTCTTTCCAATTTTACCTCAATCATTCCTTTTTTAATCACTAATTTTTAGAGTTACTAAATTCCACCATCAGAGGATTCAATCTTGCATCATTCCAATTTTACCTCAATCATTCCTTTTTTAATTACTAGTTTTTAGGGTTACTACAATAAATTTTCTGTACAAACTCTACTCTTCCCTCTTCTCATCTCCACCCTCCTCTCTCTCTTACCATTTATTAAATATTCATATATTTAGTTTAATCTCTTGAAGTTTTCTTCCACAACTTTAACATAATCTATACAAGTTTTCTTCCCTTTATTTATTTTCTGTATGTGGAGTTTTTGTATTTAATTTGAAACTTCAAATTCTTTCATTTACTGATGTTGGTTTTCTTTCTTTTTGTTTTCCCAATTTTTGATTAAAGATATATCTAATATTTTAAATTTTTTCAGGCTTGCTTTTTTTATTTTGTATGGTTGAAAAAAATTACATTTATAAATTTTTAGAAAATTTATGTTCAATTTTCATGTTATTAAGAAAATTTTATAAGACACTCCAAGACAAAGTACTTTTGGATTGATGTATTCAAAATTATTGGGTTTAAACTTCTTTTCCTCAAAAAATTTGAAAAATATCATTAATGGTGAACAAAAGATGGGATTTAGGATTATTTTATGCCCAAGTGTGTTAATAAAATGTAGTAAAGTACTGATTTCCAAACTTGAGGAAGAGGAGGAGCAAAAAAAAAAAAAAAAACCGGTTGGACCGGTCGAACCGCGAACCGCTCCCTCTGCCAGTTCACTGGCCGGTCCGAGTTTTAAAACATTGGTTGGTATATGTTTTTTACTTGTATAGTTATCCCAAACTCTCATTCTTCCTCATATGTTAATCCTAATCTCGTTGATATTAATCTAATTCTCAAATGTACTAATCTCTCCTATATTAATCCAATGCTCAGTTGTTCTCAGATGTAGCAATCCAATCTCATCTAAGTCTCTCCTTCCTACTGCTATCTTAATCCGGTCTCTCCTTTCTACTCTTCTATTAATTCGATTATTTTTGAATACGGTATTTTCCATCCGTCTTACCCTTCTCAAGCCTGTATTCCCTATTCATCTTACTCTTTTCTATTATTCACTTTTCTAGTACACAAGGGCTATATGATCATTAACAACGTCAGATTTTCAACTTTTTTTGAAAACACCTACGCATTCACTAAAATTGGTTTTATAATAGCAAATGAGAACATATAAGTTAATTTTAAAAATATTATTTTCAAGAATCAATTTTAAAAAATCAGTTGTTGAGAACAAGCCATTAATTTATAGTGCTTGTGGATGACTTGCAAATGTACCTGAGAAAATGGTTCTGGAATCTTTGATTTGAAGCATGGTTGATGCACTCCTACTAAATTCTGCTTAACAATTTAAATTCGCCATGTCTTGGCCTTGTGGTTCTTATCACTATATAACTACCAAGGTTGAAACTTTGGTGGCACATTCTTATACTCTTATGCAAGCATTTCAAATGGACTTTGCAATTTAAATGATTATGAATACAGTTAGTAAGCTGAGGTTGGTCATTGTTAGAATTGGGATCGGTGACACTACATTGCTGCCAATGCTATTTGATCTTTGAACTTGTTTTGGATCTTCTTGTCTATGGTTGCTCACTTCTTCAGTTTCATTACCAACATACCTCTCGAAAAAGTCACACTTTGAACAATGAAAATATAACTTGTCAGGATTTCTTTCACTTTCAGAAATTCTAATTGTTGCTTTGTGTCTACGCATACAATTTCTATTTTTTATCCTCAATGATGTACCTGCATGAAATGAGCTTCGCTGATGGCTTGATGAAGACATGTTTCTTCAAATGCTGTGTTTGTGAATGATACTTCTTGATGCATGATACCGTACGACTTTGGTTGCTTTTGTATTCGGTTGAAAATGACCCCTATTTTGGCACCGTCACCATTATTTTATACTGTGCTTTGGCTTCAAAGAACCGAACCGTTGCTGCTTCTAACGGTTCTTGTGGCACTTAACAGTCCAAAATACCGATTTGTTTAGTATTATATTCATTTCTTGAGAGGATCAATTTGGAGCCATTTTGCTTCCTTCTTTTTATTGCCATTCTCCTTGCTAAAAAATGTTGTTGCATTTCTTGTGGGATCGAGGAGGGTAAATTTGGAATACAATTGTTTGACAAGACTGATTTATCACTTTTAAGACCACTTTTTATGATATGGACTTAATTTGTTACTAGATATGTCAATCAAGGGGAGGGTAGTGTATTTTCTCATATTAGAGGGTATTTAAGTGTAATTATCAAAAATCTCAGGGAAGGCTTCTGGAATTATCCCTAAATATTTAGCAGATAAATTATATATAGTAACTAATATTTTTCTAGCGCCTGTATAAGAATTTTAACTTCATTTATACATTGTCAGAAATGGTGAAAATTTGTTTCCAACCGAAATGTATGGATAAAGTACTTAACATTATCATCAGAATACTAGCTAGTGAGCCTCACACTCTGTGCAAGGTTTGCCTAGTTTATTTTATGAGACTTTGAAGCGAGGCTTATACTAACCATGCTAATGCCATGCTAATGCAATTAGTATAGTATTTAGAGCATAATAAAATGATAGGAGGAATGGGCTCAAGGTCTAGCAATCCTATATCATGTAGATAAGTTGCTGATATTTATTTATATACATAGTAAATTATATGGTTTTTGAAGTGCAGGAGTTACAAATTTTTAAACTCATGGTAGTTGTTAATCAGAGGAAATATTAGATAGCTAACATGGGATTGCTATGTTTGCATTTGGCACATTGCATTGTATCCTGACACGTAAAAGTAAATCTTATGATTCTATGACTGATAAAAATGGATAGGGAATAACGGCAGATAAAAATGGATAGGGAGTTGAAAACCAATATTGTAACATTGTTTGAGTGTATTTGATTGGGAATATTAGGGTTGTACATTATAATGTGTGTGCGTGTGTGTGTGTGTGTTTTTTTTTTTTTTTGGCATAAGCAGAAATATTGATGTGAGTGATTCAGACATTGGTTCAATAAGTATGTGAAAACATACGTCATTATATAAGTCTTCAAACCAACACAAGTTGATTTAGTTGATTAGAATGATCACTTCCTCATAAAAAGGTAGTGTATTTGAATTTCGCTCTCGATATGAGGATTGTATTTGATGAGTAATATGTAAGAATCCATATAAGTAACCTATAATTTCAGAAACATACCTTGACTCGTTGTGGTGAGTAGAGTCGAATCCACCCAATCATTTTCCTACCTAAAAAAAAAAAGAAGAAAATCTAGACCTTCAACATCCTAATCATTGATATTAATTGGAGACAAGGCTAAAGTAGAAACGCAAAGTAGAAGTTCCTCTAAGAACATAATTATCAAATCTAAGCTTTTTTGGCAGCATAGCGAGCTTGACAACAAAATTTCTTTCAACATACTGTTCCTTCGACATATACATTTTTGTTTTGGTGGCATCACTTACGTAAAGCCTTGAATCTAACAATTACTAAGTTAATTTGTCACTTTATTCATAGCCTTATGCAGGACTGAGTGCCACACTCATATTACCTCTATATTTAGGCAAATGATCAGATCTAAAAAACACCTTATATAAAACCATGCGAGGCACTAGGAGTCCTATGAATGTCTTCTTTTAAAAATCAAAATAGCAAATGCAACAATTTAAACACCGTAGGCCCTTCTAATCAATAATTTTCTATTAAGGTGCTAAAGTTATCCAAAATACACAATATCCAAAATACATAATATAGATAAGAGAGCTAGAGCAACACAATATATATAAAAAGCTAAATCAGAGCAGTATATTAACTTCTCACAATATTGAGGCATCATCAGTGGAGCAAGTGGGACAACTGTAAGTAAACTATTCCTTCTTCTATCCCTGCCCAAAACATGTAACAAATTATATTAAGCAAATACTGATAAAATGATTGCAAGATAAAACCATAGGCGGATGCAAAGGGAGGTGGGGAGAGCCAGCCAGCCCTAAGATTTTACATATATTTTTGTATCTCCTTAAAACAATTAAAGATTTTGTTTATTTCATTGTAGAAATTAAATTATGCCCCCCAAAATTTTGGAAATCCTTATATATCCCCTTCAAATATTAAATGCTTTCACACATATCCTTGACAAGAAAACTTAGCCCACCAGTTTTTTTAACAAAATTATAAAAATACTTCTTTTAAATGTACGTTTTTCCTAGGATTCGCCCCCCGACAGCCAAAACTCAACGTTTAGTTCTGCTAGTGGATAAAAGAATCTGTAATGTAACATATGATGTAATATTGATGAGAGAAAACAATTATACCTTAATTAGAAGTACTAAGTTTAGAAAGATCAGTTGTTTTTCTTCACATGTCTCCCGTACTAGAGATCATGATAAAAAGAAGGTTTAATTGCAGTCTACACCACTCAAATATGCGCACTTAGCACTTTGCACTCTAAATTATTAATTTTCCTACTTTACCACCTCAGACGTCCCAATTTCTATATTTAGCTTCAATCACTTGAGCTTCGGCAAATGGAGATATGGGATGACTAACTTATCCATTTAATATTTTGACCTACTTTTGAAACCACTACTGAAAAAGGCGCCATTTCTAGAAATCTCATTTGCTTCCCAGTTCAAAAGCCACTCTTCTCTTTTATGACTTTCGTATGAATTTTCTCTGAATTTAGAGAAATACATATATATGTGTGTGTGTGTATGTATCTATGAACGATATTCACAAAAAGTAGAGCAATAGCAAGAGGGTAGATACAAACTTAAGAGAGAAGAAATTTGTAGAATTTTAGACTTGTTGACAATATCTTCATATGTGGGAAAAGAACGTACAAATAATCATGTGGAATTGTGAATATATGGATCTACTGTGTTGAAGTATAATAGTGGACCTATTATGTCAAATATATGGATTTACTGTATTGAAATATTATTATTTGGTTAAACATACAAGCCTTTTGTCTTGCAGATTTCTTGGATGGCCAATGAATTAAAAATTGATTAACCAAGTGGTCCCCAAAAAAATTAATGTTTCATGTTTGTAGGGAAGCTTCTTTCTCTTTCATGTTGCAAGTGGTCCCATTTGTCCAATATTTTAGAAGAGGATTTGTAATGAAGTTTTCCTTCGAAAATCAAAAACTGATTTAGATATGGTAACATGATTATAGAGTTATTTGACGTTATAGATAATCAACTTATAACAAATCTTTTCTTTTATTTTCCCCGTATAACTTAGCAAACAGTGTTTAACTACAATGTTATAGAGTTATATAACTATTTGAGTACAATTTTAAGTAGGTTTAGTGCCAATTTTGATGTTCACTATGATGCAAGAAGATAACTGAGCAAATACAAACTTTAGAAATTCATTCTTCTTCAAGACCTAGAAACAAGATATGTTAGGAGCAATTTGGAATTCAATGAACCGGACCTAGGTAGCGCATGAATATTTAATATCCAAGATATGTTTGAAAAATTGGGCTACAAACTGAGTCATTATAATATGTTCTTTTCGGTGTTAGATTCTAATTTTGATGGTGGACTTAGGTTGTTGATCAAGAATATTAGTGCGATGGATATGTGTACCATGTTCAATGGTAGAAAAAAAAAATCTAATTTACATTCAGCTTATGGACTAGACTTTCAAATTTTAAGATCCTAATATGCTCCATAATGTGTAAGTGGATGAAGGTTCAATCTCTCACGATCAGAGATTTGCTGATGAGGAGAATATTGAAAAATATAGTGAAGAGACTAAGTCTATATCAATAGTAGATATGTTGTACTTCAATGAAGAGGAGAGTTCTAATGATGAATGCATAAACTTGTGCAAGAATAAGCCAAAATCTTCATCTTTAGGGGGACCTTCTAATGCAAGACCTGATAGTGATGATGATAGCCACTGCAGTGATGGAGAGAATATGAAGTCCAATTAATTCTTATAATGAGGGGATTGCACAAGGTTTTCTTATTTTTGATGGAAAAAAGGATATGTCTAACTTGAAGTTGAAGTTGCGAATGATATTTGGAAATGGTACACTCTTTAGGGAAGCCCTTAGAGAGAACTTAATTAGCAAAGGTTATGAATTCAACTTTAAGAATAATGATGGGAAATGGGGCTACAGTTACTTGTAATGATAATTCTTGTCCTTGGAGAATTAGTGCTTCTAAAATGCAAGGAAGTACTACATTTCAGTTAAAAACATTGAGAAAGCACAATGTGCATTTTAGAAGATATAAGGTAAATACTGTCACTTCTATTTGACTCACTCAGAAGTACATGGATAGATTGATTGATGATCCAAACTGGAATGTAACGGTTATAAGAAGTGTTGTTAAGAGAGACTATAATGTTTTCATTTCTAAAGACTAAACTTACAGAGCAAAGTGGAAAGCTTTGGCAAAAATTTAGGGTAACCATCAGGTGCAATACAAGAGAGTTGGGGATTATTGTCGTATGGTTATGAAGCTGAATATTGGGAGTGTAGCAAAGATGCAGGTCAAGAGATCATTACTTAATTTAGCTACAATTTTTCAGCGAATGCTTTTAATGTTTGACGCATAAATAAAAGGTTTTATAGTAGGCTATAGACTTGTTATTGGCTTGGATGCATGTTATTTAAAGGGACCATACGGAAGACAAATAATTGCTTGTGTGTAGGGATGGCAATAATCAAATATATCCCCTTGCCATGGCTATCGGAGAATCTGGGTGAAAAGACTCTTGGAGTTAGTTTTTTACATTACTGATTGAGATTATTGAAAGACCAGAAGATATGGGCTAGGTTTTTATATCAGATAGGCAAAAGGTGTAGCTCTTTTCATGCTGTTTATATGCTTATTTTGTTCTAAACCTATTTATATACTAACAAAATATATTTCTTATAGGGATTGGTGGAGACATTTAAATCTCTAATGCCTGGAACTGAACATAGATTTTTTGTAAGGCATTTATATGCCAACTTCAAATTATTGTTCAAAGGCAATGATTTGAAAGATCTTCTTTAGGGAGCCATATGTGCATATAAAAAGAAAGAGTTAATGATTACATGCAAGCATTAAAAGGGATGAATAAGGATGCTTATGATTGGTTAACCAAAGTTCCTCCAAATACTTGGATAAGATCACACTTTTCATATAGACCAATGTGTGATTTGCTAAGTAATAATATCTGTGAACCATGAATCAGTTCATCAATGAAGTTAAAAATAAGCCAATCATTACTATGATAGAAATGATTAGGAGCCAATTGATGGTAAGATGTCAAGAGAAATAGAGTTACTTGCAACATTTACTGGTACTATCTGTTCAGGGATTATGAAGCAAGTTGAGGAAGTAGAAAAGATTGCTGTTCATTATGAAGTGAAATTAATTGGAGAAGGCATATTCAAAGTTCTAGTTTGATTGAGAAATTTCCTAGTAAACCTTGGGAATAGATAATGTGATTGCAAAAAATATGATCTTACAGGTATACCATGTATCATGCTATGCAGCAAGTATGGAATCTCTGCTCAAGATTGAAGACCTTGTTCATTTGTATTATAGTGTCCATGCACATAGTCATGCTTATCAACTTATGATTTTCTCCATAACACATCAAAATACATAGGGGAAAGATGAATCTGACCCTATAATGCTACCAAGAGAAAGAGTAATGCCTAGAAAACCAAAGAAATTGCATAAAAAGGCATCTGATGAGTGAAAGAATCCCATAGCTATTCGGAGGTATTATGAGCACTCAAGATGTGAATACCAAAGAAAGTTAAAGTTCTTATTTCTTTTTGTTTTCCTTTACTGATTTGAATACTTTATTTCTTATTATTATTTTTTAATTTTTGGATGCTGATTTTCGTTTGAACCTTTACTTAGGATAAGGCACAAGACAAAGTCATTGCCATTGGTACCATGGGCAAGGGCAAGAGTAAGGATACTACAAACCAACTAGTTGGCTCTAGTGTGACAACTGTAAGTATTACAAATCAATCTCCTAGAATTACAAACCAAGTTCATGAAACTGATGGAGTTATTACTGTAGACAATGCCACAAGAGTAGGAAGAGGGGTTGGTTAGAGAGGAAGTGGGATATTTGGAATTAGAGGAAGTGGGATACTTGGAATTAGAGGCAGAGGAATAGGAAGAGGAAAGGCTAGGGGTAGAACTAGTGACGGGAGTAATTCTCTTGGTCTCGATGGATTGACATATGAATGGTGATTCGCAAATTAGTAGAGAAAGAAAGAAGTGTACATATGGAAACAGGAATACTTTAGGCCAACAAATCAAGTCGGTGCACCAAATGCTGCAAGTGTTTCTGGACAAATTAGAACTCAATAATCTATCAGTAAATTGATTCAACCACTAGGTTTTATCAATTGAAATTCATTTTCCTAATTATCTAGAGTACTAATTGTTGATAAAGCATATCATCAAATTGCATATTCATTTTGCATGTCATTAAAAGATACATATGGAAAAGCAATTTTCAGTCAGATAGTTGGTACCAGAAACAATGTGGAACCAATTAACCAAGGTGGTACAATATGCAGCCAAGTTTCAAGTAATATCACCCATAACTATGGTGGACCAAGTGCTTGAGGCATTGATTATGCTATTTTTTAATCCACTATGGTTTTTGACCACTTCTGGTGGTGATAAAATACTATGTTATGGTTTAGTATTTTATTTAGAGGGTATGGCTATTGCAACTTTAAATTCTTGTTGGATCTTCATAAAAATATAATGCAACTCAAACTACCTTTTCGTTAATTTTGTGGTTCAAGCTACAGGAATAATAGCCTTGTTATGGTGAAGTACTCTTTTATAATTCAAATTATTGGAATAATACCCTCTTTATGGTGAAGTACTCTTTTGTAGTTTAAGGTTTCAATCTAAGTTATGTTTTATTAAAAGTGTTGGGCACTTTTTTTATTCAACGTACTAATTTTTTATGTTTGTTTTTTGTTAAATTTTTTGGTGGAGTAAAACAAGCTTCTGCATTTATATGACTATATTTGTGAATCAACCATATCGATAGGTCATTTGGTTTCTGTGAGGACCCATATCACCATTTTAATTTCAATATATATATATATATATATATATATATTTCACATCAATTTCATTTATTTATTTGGAATTATTTAACTTTATTACGTACATTGCATCAGTATAAAATTGTCAAAGTTTCATTTTGCACGTTTAAACTATGTCGATAATTTCAATATTTGATTGTGTAATTTTCACTTCCGAATTTAGGGTTGACTGTTAGACGTAAGTTTTGAGAGTTAGGGTACGCAATTGAAGTATATAAGTGAGAGAAATTGGGATTGTAGTGACGCGTTGCGCGAATTAACCTCAACATGACAAAATTAGGTTTAGGTCATTAATGGGCATTAATGGATAAACTCAATTTTCTTTCCTTTTCACCAACCAAGCACCAAAAGTCAACCAAGCCATTAAACCTCTCATTTCTTCCTCTTATTGGCCGACCCCTTCCCCTCCATTTTGCCTTCATTTTCATCAACCAAAAATCACCACCAATCTTCACTAAATCATCACCAAAAAACCAAGGGATCTTGTGTAGTTTTTCCCCTTCTCACTTGAAGCTTCAAGACTCATCAAGGAAGAGAGGAACCGGTTAGGAGGGAAGCTTGGAAGGAAGGTTTATAGGCAACAAAAGCTTGAACAACCCTTGAACTCTTGAGATAAAATGGTCACACAAAACCCTAATCTCTTGTTTCCATTGTAGAGTTATGAAGTTTGTGGTGTCTTGTTGATGATTTTGTTCGTTTTGAATGTTATGGTGGGCTCTATGAACTCCCACCAATCTTGATGATTGGCTTATGAGATATATATACATGTAATGGAATGTGTTTGGGATGAAATTTTGAAGTTAGAGAACTACGAGTCAATGAAGGTGGAAAATCGAGAGATTTTAGGGGAGGTGCTGCCGGTTTCAATTCGGTGAATTTCTCCCCTGTTTTAGTAGCAGAATTTCATGAGGTTTTTGGTGGTTTTGGGAGTTGGAATTTTAGGCTTTAAGTGGTCATTTTCCTAGCCAAGAAACTCCCTCATTTGGTGTTGTAAAAAGTGCATGAAATGAGGTTCAAAAAATCTGAAATTTTGCTTACTGTCCTGTCGCAACTTGCTATTCTATTCCAGTGTGGTTTTGGTCCAAATTTTGCTATTATGCAACCTTTATTTGATCAAGGAATGTTGTTAGAGTCTTGGTTTTGAAAATGAAATGGAATGAGGATTGTTTTGGATGAAGCAAAAGTTGCAAAGAAAAGGAATTTCGGATGACAGTTTTCAACTTCAAATTTTCAGTCAACTTTGGGTGCATGGATCACTGGTTTCCCGAATGATTTTTTGGCTAAATTTTGGTACAAATGTAGTTCACATACTGAGGTTTATGCCTACAAAATTTGGTGTTTTTATGGTACCATTTCTCTGCCCAAAAGGTGTTCCAAAAATGACACTTCAAAACTGGAAAACCAAGTTGTTAGGCAACTTACTGACCGATCTTCAAGTGGCTATAATTTCTTGCTAGTATCTATAATTTCTTGCTTGGGAGTCAAAATCGAGCGCCGTTGGTGGTGTTGGAAACTAGACTTCAAGGGTTGTCCAAAGGTATATAGCTTGCGTGTTAACTCATTTTCCATCATTCGCAGAAAATCTGAGAAAAAGGTCATTTTCAAAATCTGATTTGCTGTTTTCATACCTTCGCATCGTCTTGTTGCGCACTTTAGCCTAACTTACATCATGAATCTCAAAATGAGCCCTTCTAGTGAATTATAGTACTCCGAGGTTAGTTTCCGTAGCCGTAAGTTTTGCCTAATACCGATGAGTGTAGCTTAAGATATGGATCGGACAAGAAATTGTGGCAGCTTGGCTTTGGTGAATTTGGTAGTTAAGTTGAGATTTTGAACTTTAGCTATTTTTGGCAAGTCTTTGATAGTTTGTTTTTGGCCAGGTGATCCATTTTTTGACGAGGGCGACCCGGCTGCTAAAGTTTGACCTTCTTGTGCATTCTCTTATTTATCTGAATTCTGGTGAGTGTTCAAGTGCCTGTTATTTAATGCTTGGTTTAATGAAAATCGTTTGAAAAACATGCTTGTTTAACTTGGTGAGCGTGTACTTTATCGCACTCACCCTTACTTGAATTGAAATTGTTAAATGCATGTACTTGTGCTTGTTCTTGACTTGTTAAGACCAAATGGTTGTATGTACCACACTCAAGTGAGTGGGAGGTAGCTCTCCTCCCGTTTTGGTTAAATTTTGGTTAAGTCGATTGGAGCATAGTCTCATCAACTCATTTGTCAAGCGGTAGTATGTACAGCGCTCTATTGAGTGGGAGGTGCCACTCATCCCGACTTGGTTTAATGATAAACTCTATCTTGATGAGCGGGCCCGGTACAGGGGGCGTAAGTAGACGGGTAAGAGTAAAGTGGTGTCTACGGACAGTGGGATAGTGGTTGACGGAGTGTCAACATTCCAATTGAAAACTGTGGCTTGGGAGCGGACCGAAGGTGGTTGTGAAAATTTCAGAAAGGTGGAACGGCAAATTGTATCCTTTTATAGTGATTCTTTTATATTGTTTTGTATGAATTCCAGGTTTTCTACTGTTTATTGCTTTATTAAGATTTGGTTACCGCTTTAACCTGCTTGTGCATGAATTCTTAACCTCACTGAGCTTTGCTCACCCCATAAGCTTTGTTTTCCTTAACAGGTCTGGAAGTGGAGCACGTGAATCGAGAAACTTAGTACTTTTGTAGGTTTTCCTCCTTTTGTACAAGGTTCAAACTCTTTGGTGAATTTGATGGTTTAGGGTACTTGGGAGTTGTTATTAATGCCATTTTGGTGTAATTTATGGGTTTGTATTTTGTGAGCGTTTAATTAGTGATTCTGATAGCTTTTAATTATGGATTTAGAAATGAAAGTCTGAATTTATAATTGGATTTCATATCGAGACCTGGCGAGAGTTTGGCAGGCGTTCCGTCGATACCCTTGGGTTCACCTTAGGGAAAGGTGGGGCGTCACAGTTGGTATCAGAGTTTAGGTTAGAGACCTATTTGGGAAATTTAGGAACTTTACCTGTAAGAATAGAAATAACTTTGTTATGCCCTAAGTTAATGTTTTGAGTAATTAGTGACTCTAAAATTCTAACATTGGTTTTATGGTTGTTTCGTAGGCATGGAGAACGGAAATGGTGGACCTGAGACTAATGGGGCTAATGGTAACGGCGAGACCAATGGTCATGTAGGACCTCTTAGGGCTATTCGCTACCGAGTGCTTGGTGGAGGGCCTCTCATTTGATACTCCCCGAGTAGGATTTCCTCGCTGTGCCTGTAGGGAAATGTTCTCTTATCCCAATGAATTAGTGCTGTCAATAGACGATGAGCGCCGACAGCTATTGAATGGTAATAGAGCGCAATCTGATGAGAATGAGGATTTGAGGGCCTTAGAAGATGCCCAATATCTTAGGATTATGGAGCTTGAGGATGAAGTCATTACGGAGCGGGCCAGGGCTGAGGCCGCTCATGACAAGGTCCAGAGGCTTAGAGCTCGGTTGACTAGGGTGGTCAACGAGACCCGAGAGCGGACTGCTAGGATATTGGATAATGCCACCGTGCTAATAGAGGAAGTGGCCGATGTGGAGGAAATGGCAAATGCAGAAGAGGGTTCGGCTCATGAGGACCCCTCTAAAGAGGAGCTGGTTGAGGAGGAGCCGATTGAGGACCCCTCTGAAGAGGAGCCGGTTGAGGACGAGCCAGTTGAGGAGGCCCAGACTAGCAGCTCGGTTGCGAACTAGATTAGGAATGTAATCTTTTGACTTTTGTTTTTATATAGGGATTAGCTGGGGTGAGATTCGTGAAGCCTGTGATTTTAATTGCATAACTAATTGCATTTTGTTGGCATGTGTGTGCTGTATTTTGTAAATGCCCCATGATTTGTTAACTATCTGTGAACTTTGAAAAATGTTAATATATGTTAATTATCGTTATTTCAAATGTTCATAATATTGACTATTGTTTTTTTTAAATTTTCTCTCGTGTAATTATTTTTACTTTGCACTTAGACATAGTTAAGACTATGGAAGCCCAAGGTCGAGGTCGAAGCCGAGGACGGGGGCGTGGGCGTAGACAGTCTCAACCCTCAGAGAGTGCTAGGTCTTCTGAGGCGGGACCAGAAAGGGGACCGGACGGTGGAAATGTGGACCAGATGACTATGGCTATTAATAGAATGACTGATATCCTAAAGCGTCTGGCTGATAATCAAGGTTTTGGTCAGCAAAACTAACCTATAGGCCCTGAGCATGGAGAAGATAGAGCCCTGGAGCGTTTCCTTAAGTTCACGCCGCCTAAGTTTCTAGGAGGGGCAGATTCTGATATAGCAGAGAGTTGGCCTGAGAGGATGGCCGATATTTTTGCTGTCCTGAATTACACTGAAGAGAGGCAAGTGGTGTTCGCCACCTTTCAATTTGAGGGCCCAGCTAGATCGTGGTGGAACGTAATTAGGGCTAAGTGGGAGAGAGAGCAGACCCCATGGATTTGGGCAAATTTCAAAAGGGAATTTGATGAGAAGTTTCTGCCTCCTATGATCCAAGAGAAAAGAGAAGATGATTTCATTAGACTGAGGCAAGGAACAATGAGTGTAGCTGATTACGAGACTCAATTCACGAAACTCTCTAAGTTTGCACTAGAGTTAGTGGCCATGGATCGAAGAAAGATTAGACGATTCGTATAGGGGTTTAATGTTGAAATTCAAGAGGCTCTAGCCGTGGCCCAAATTAATACATTTACTGAGGTTTTGGAAAAGGCCCAAAGGGTGGAAAGTGTTAGACTTCAAGTGAGGGCTTTTCATGCGAAAAAATGAAATGCCCCGAGTGGTAGCGGTGTAGGGCCGGTGTATAGAAATATGTCGGCCCCTAAAGCTGGAAGAGGTATGGGAGGAGTACAATTAGCTGGAGCTTCTAGAGGGTCTATGGCTAGAGGAGATGCTAGTGGGCGTGGCCAAGCTAGAAATACTCACAAGGAGGTTTCGTGTCGACTCCTCAGATAGGGTGTGGATATTGTGGAAAACCAAACCACACGATAGATGATTGTTGGAGGAAAGCGGGAAAATGCTTAAGTTGTGGGAGTATTGAGCATCAGATTGCCAACTGTCTGACAGCTCGTCGTGTAGGATGTAGTTCACAACCGTTTGCTAGGTCGACCTCCAAACAGTCAAGTGTGGGAGACAATTGCCTGAGGGTACTCGCAAGGGTTTATGCCATGGACCAGCACCAGGTCCCTGATCCTACAGAGGTTATTGAAAGTACGATTCCAATATTCCACCGTTTAGTAAAAGTTTTAATTGATCCCGAGGCAACCCATTCCTTTGTAAACCCTACCTTCATGAAGCGCGTAGATGTTAAGTCTACCTTCATGAAGAGCGTAGATGTTAAGTCCGAGAGACTTCCATATGATCTAGAGGTCAGTACGCCTACTGGAAATCAGAGATTGCTATTTAACTCTGTCTATAGAAATTGTGATATTTGGGTTGGTGAGTGAAAATTGTTAGTGGATCTAATGAGTCTGGAGATCAAGGGTTATGATGTTATATTAGGGATGGATTGGTTAACCCGTTATCATGCCCAACTTGATTGTAAGACGAAGGTAGTAGAATTGCATGTAGGAGAGCCAACTTTAAAGCTAGATGTAAGGGGTAGATTAGCATCTTCAGCTCTTATTTCAGGGATCCGAGTTAGGAAATTGTTGATTAAGGGGGCAAAAGGGTTCTTAGATTTTCTAATCAATACTCCTGGGGATAAAGTAAAGTTGGAAGACGTACCAGTGATGAGATAATTTCCTGACGTATGTCCTGAAGAACTAAAATCTCTACCACCTAAGAGGGAAATAGCCTTTAAGATTGAGGTAACTCTCGAGACAGCGCCTATTTCTAGGTCACCTTATAGGATGGCTCCAGCTAAATTGAAAGAATTGAAACTTCAGTTACAGGATTTGCTGGAACGGGATTTTATCAAAGAGAGTGATTCACCTTGGGGTGCACCGGTGTTGTTTGTTAAAAAGAAGGACGGAAGCCTAAGGTTGTGTATAGACTATCGAGACTTGAACGACGTTACCATTAAGAACAAATACCCCCTACCACACATCGATGAGCTTTTCGATCAGTTACAGGGAGCGGAGGTGTACTCTAAACTGGATCTCAGACAGGGTTACTATCAATTGAGGATCCGAGAGGAGGACATACCTAAGACAACTTTTAACTTGAGGTATGGGCATTTTGAGTTTGCGGTAATGTCTTTTGGATTGACTAATGCACCGGCTGAATTTATGGATTTGATGCATGGAGTCTTTAAACCTTACTTGGATCAGTTCGTAGTGGTGTTTATCGATGACATTCTAGTATTTTCTAAGACTCGGGAGGATCATGAATGACATTTGAGGATAGTATTGCAAACCCTAAGAGAACATCAACTGTACGCGAAATTTAGCAAGTGTGAATTTTGGTTGGAGTAAGTGACATTTCTGGGTTATATTATTTTTAAGGATGGAATCACTGTAGACCCAACTAAGGTGGAAGCGGTGTCCAAATGGAAATAACCTGAGAATCCAACAGAGATTCGAAGTTTCTTAGGTTTAGCTTGTTACTACCGTCGGTTCATTAAAGATTTCTCCAAAATAGCGGGACCTATGACTGAGTTGACCAAGAAGCATAGCAAGTTCATATGGGACGCCAAGTGTGAAAGGAGTTTTCAAGAGTTGAAGAGACAGTTGACTGAGGCACCAGTGTTGGCTTTACCCAACGGAAAGGATGAATATGTGGTGTTCACGGATGCATCGAAGGAAGGGCTAGATTGTGTGTTAATGCAAAATGAACAAGTTATAGCCTATGCTTCACGGAAGTTGAAACCTCACGAGTAGAATTACCCAACCCATGATATGGAATTAGCTACCGTAGTGTTTGCATTACATAAGTGGAGACATTACTTATATGAGGTGACATTCGAGGTTTTCACCGACCATAAGAGCCTTAAGTATTTATTTTTCCAAAAAGAATTGAATTTGAGACAGTGTAGATGGGTGGAGTTTTTGGAAGATTATGATTGTACAATTAATTACCACCCTGGGAAAGCTAATGTAGTAGCAGATGCTTTGAGTCTAAAGGTACATGATACGGACGTCACCAACCTGTGACGAAACCCTTATAGACTACCACGGATCTAGAAGGTTGAATTTGCGTTTGACTCGACGAACACAGCGAAAGAATCAAGAACCCGTTGATCACACGGTCAACGATCCCTTGATATGGTAGAGATGCCACAACCTAGCGCGTTCCTAGATTGATAAGTCTGATCGAATATCCTAGAATAACCTAAGATACTCAAGAAATGCTTCAAGAAACAAGAGAGAGAGACTCTCAAAGGCTTCTGTATAATCTGAATAATCTGATGAACGTACATAAGAAATGGCTTAAATACTCCCTACCACGAATAGCTAGATAACTCACTTCTAAACCCAGGGTTCGGCCAAAGGCTCTCTGGGGTGAACCATGGGTTGAACTAAATTTAATTACGAAAATTATAAAAATTAACAAAAAATTACAAAATTTAACGATGAGGATTCGTGATACGGATCCGTGACGTATGTCTCGCGGATTGGTCCGCGGATCTAACAACTTTGGCTTCTGATCAAGAAACGCGAGGCATGGATTCGCGAGGTGATGTCTCGCGGCTCGGTTCGCGACTCACATTTTTTGCACGTTTCTTTGGCTGGCCCACTTGTTGCACTTCTCCACGGGCTATAGGACTCAGAGGCTTGGACCCCTATCTAGGACTTGGAGTAATGTGACTTGTCTCGACTCATTGAGCCTTTCAATGGTCCTAGGTTCTCCAACCGATGTTTGAACCGCACGTACGAGGGTTTGTAACGCCTCCCCCATTTGTTTGGCTCAAGCACGCGTCATTGGCCCCAAGGGCACCTTTACTTGCTCTATGTGCATCACCGGCTCACCTTCGTCATCATTCCCCTCCTCTTGGAAAAGATTTGTCCTCAAATCGCCTTCATCATCTGTAAAGAAGGGACTCAAATCAGCAACATTGAAGGTAGCGGAGACATTGTACTCACCAGGTAGGTCGAGCTTGTAGGCGTTGTCATTAACACGCTCCACAATTTGGAAAGGACCGTCCCCACGGGGAAGAAGCTTGTTGCGGCGTTGCATGGGGAAGCGTTTCCTACGCAAGTGTAGCCAGACCCAATCTCCTGGTTCAAAAACCATCTTACGTCGTC
The DNA here is from genome assembly GCA_013103745.1 of Gardenia jasminoides. Lineage (NCBI taxonomy): Eukaryota > Viridiplantae > Streptophyta > Magnoliopsida > Gentianales > Rubiaceae > Gardenia > Gardenia jasminoides. The sequence goes on along the minus strand of CM023102.1, from coordinate 16,326,452 downwards.
CCTTATTTGCATGTCTAAGGTACTGTGCAGTCCTGGCCTCAATGTTGGCACGTACCTACTGATGAAGGGACTTCACGAACTCTGCCTTTTTCCTGCCATCCAGGTTAGTATGCTCCGACATAGGCAAAGGCATGAGATCAACAGGAGTTAGTGGATTAAAACCGTAAACAACCTCAAAAGGGGAAAAATGAGTAGCACTATGCACGATACGGTTATATGCAAATTCTACATGTGGTAAACACTCCTCCCAAGTTTTCAAATTCTTTTTAATGATGGCTCTAAGTAACGTGGATAGTGTGCGGTTAACAACCTCAATTTGGCCATCAGTTTGTGGGTGGCTGGATGTAGAAAAGAGCAACTTAGTTCCCAACCTCCCCCATAATGTCTTCCAGAAATAAGACAGAAATTTTACATCTCTATCGGACACTATTGTCCTAGGAATGCCATGCAAACGGACAATCTCCCTAAAGAAAAGGTCAGCTATATGCACAGCGTCATCCATCTTATGACAGGGAATAAAATGGGCCATTTTGGAAAAATGCTCAACCACCACATAAATGATATCATGACCTTTTTTACTCCTAGGCAAACCAAGAACAAAATCCATGGAAAGATCAACCCACAGTGCAGAAGGAATAGGTAAGGGGGTATACAAACCGAAGGGTTGAAGTCTCGACTTGGCGTTGTGGCAGGTGGTACAGCGAGCAATTACTCGTTCCACGTCTCGGCGCATCCGTGGCCAATAGAAATGTTCCTGTAACAAGCTCAGAGTCTTGGTGATACCGAAGTGTCCCATCAAACCTCCTCCGTGAGTTTCACGGGTTAGTAACTCACGAATGGAACATGACAGAATACATAATTTGTTGTTACAATAAAGAAAACCGTCATGTATGAAGAACTTACCTTGACCCGATCGAGAACACTGTTTGTAGATGTCGGAGAAGTCATGGTCGGTGTCATATAGTTCTTTGAGCATGTGGAACCCAAGAAGCTTGGCATCAAGTATAGCAATCAGGGCATATCGTCTAGAAAGCGCGTCGGCCACCACGTTGGTCTTGCCGGCTTTATACTTGATGACGTACGGAAAGGTCTCCACAAATGTGACCCACCTGACATGTCTCTTGCTCAACTTTTGTTGAGACTTAAGATGCTTTAACGCCTCATGGTTAGTGTGGATGATGAACTCCTTAGGCCATAGGTAGTGCTGCCAGGTCTCCAAAGCACGGATGAGTATGTAGAGTTCCTTGTCATATGTGGAGTAGTTCAGGGCAGCACCGTTCAGCTTCTCGCTGAAGTAAGCAATCGGCCTTCCTTCTTGGATCAAGACCGCTCCAATTCCTACACCAGAAGCATCACACTCAATCTCAAAAGTTTTGTCAAAACTTGGTAAGGACAATATAGGTGCGTGTGTGATTGTGTTTAAGGAGTTGGAACGCCTTATCCTGTATGTCACCCCACTCAAATTTGACATCCTTTTTGATAATTGTAGTTAAAGGGCGGTAATTGAGCTGAAGTCTTTTACAAAGCGACGATAAAAACTCGCCAGTCCATGGAAGCTTCGGGCTTCACTCATATTTCTGGGCACGGGCCACTCATTGATGGCTTTTACTTTGTTTTCATCCACCTGTATGCCCTGTGCACTAACTTTGTAACCAAGAAAGATCAACTCGTTAGTACAGAAAGTGCATTTCTTAAGGTTAGCAAATAATCTTTCCTTATGTAGCACTTCAAGAACGGATCTCACGTGGTGTACATGTTCTTCAGGGCTGCGGCTGTAGATCAGGATGTCATCAAAGTAAACAACCACAAACTTACCTAAGAATGACCTGAGTACATGGTTCATCAATTGCATGAACGTACTGGGAGCGTTAGTTAAGCCAAACGGCATGACTAACCACTCGTATAGGCCATAGTTGGTCTTGAATGCCGTCTTCCACTCGTCACCTTCCTTCATTCGGATCTGGTGGTATCCACTCTTGAGATCTATCTTGGTGAAGATGACTGCACCATACAGTTCGTCAAGCGTATCATCTAAACGTGGAATAGGGTGACAATACTTAATTGTAATAGCGTTTACGGCACGGCAGTCCACGCACATCTTCCACGTGCCCTCTTTCTTTGGTACGAGGATGACGGGAACAACACACTGGCTCATGCTCTCTCAAGCCCATCATTTAGCAAGTAGCTCCTCTACTTGACATTGGATTTCCTTGGTCTCTTCGGGACCCATCTTGTAGGCTGCTTTGTCGGGTAGAGACGCTCTTGGAACAAAATCTATTTGATGCTCGATCCCTCGAATTGGTGGAAGCCTATCGGGAATCTCATTAGGAAAGACGTCTTCAAATTCCTGTAATAAAGAAGTAATGTCAGGAGGTAATTGACCTGAAGACTCAGTAGATAGCAAAATTACTTCTTTACTGTACAAGATATAGACAACTTTCTTAGCAAGTAAAGTTTTGCAAACTTCCCTGTTTCGTGCTAGCAAGGTAGTCTTCTTTTCCACTTTGGCCAACTCTTTGATGGCTGCTGGTCTCTTAGGTAGTGCGTTAGGCTGGACTTTGGGATTGGCCTTTTTCTTGGCCATCTCTTGTTCATGCTCCTGTTGAAAACGCACTTGATCTTCATGCACCTGTTAGGGTGTAAGGGGAACGAGAGTCACCTTTTTGTTGTTGTGCATGAAGGAGTACTTGTTGGTGAAGCCGTCATGTGTAGTTCTCTTGTCGTACTGCCACGGTCTTCCCAACAAGATGTGAGATGCCTGCATAGGGACGACATCACAAAGCACCTTGTCCTCATACTTCCCTATATGGAAAGGGATCACCACTTGCCTGTTGACTTTGATGTCACCTGTTTCATTCAACCACTGCAGGCGATAGGGATTAGGGTGTCGCATCATGGGTAATGATAAATGCTCTACCATCACTGTACTGGCCACGTTGGTTCAACTCCTAGGGTTTATAATGAGGCTGCAAACTTTGCTTTTAACATGACACCTGGTGTAGAAAATGTTCTCACGTTGAGTCTCATCATCCCTTTTGATGTGCGTCGCCAGAGCTCGACGGGCCACTAATGCCATTCCCATCTGCTCGTCAGGGGCGGACACTTCTTCCTCTGATTCACCACCTTCTTCTGTCAATGGTGGCATGTCTGCAAACTCGTCCTTGTCCTCAGATACAACATTTTCATCAGGAAGGACGATCATGGTTCGCTTGGTAGGACACTGAGATGCAATATGGCCAAAACCTTGGCATTTGAAGCACTTGTCCTTACTTCGAGGCTTGGCTGGATCAAAGTGTGGCCTTGGAGTAGGGGTTGGAGCTTGTTTGGGTGGTTCGGACTTAGGGGTAAATTTGGAAATTTTCCCACGGGGTCGTTCCCGCTCAAAAGTAGGATTACTCCTCCACGACGCTGATGCTAAGATGCTGGTGGTACGTGCAGTACCCCTCCTCTTAAGCCTCCGCTCAATCTTGGAAGCTTTATCGACTAACTCGGGCATATCCACGTACATTTGTAATTCTACCAGCTCAGCAATTTCAGGTCTCAAGCCATTGAGGAATCTCGCCATTGTAGCCTCACGATCCTCCTGGACATCTGCTCGGAGCATTGTGATCTCCATCTCCTTGAAGTAGTCCTCCACGTTGCGGTTTCCTTGGACTAAGGTTTGGAGCCTCTGGTGTAGCTCTCGGTAGTAATGGTTGGGCACAAATCGTTTCCTCATCAAGGTTCGTAACTCGGTCCAAGTACTCACTGGACGCTCCATGTTGCGTCTCCTGCTGGTATGCTCCTACTCCCATCAGATGATGGCATAATCTGTAAATTCGAGTGTAGCCAGCTTCACTTTCTGGTCCTCCGTATATTCCTGGCACTCGAACACCATCTCAATGCGTTGCTTCCATTCCAGATAGGCTTCAGGATTTGACTTTCCTTGAAATGAAGGAATCTTGATTTTGATACCTTTGAGTCCTTCATCATTCTTCTTATATTCCTTCTTAGGACGGCGAATGAAATCTTCTTTTTCACTATTGGATGCAAACTCCTCCTGATGGGGAGTTTGGTTTTGTCCAGCACTTGATTTAGCTTGTGATAGCTCAAGCCACGCCATCCTTTGCTCTAGGGCATCCATGGATTGCTTTAACATTTTCTGGAATGCCCTTATTAGTGCTTCATTGTTTGATTGAGAGGTAGTTGCTTCCTCCGACATGTTCTTAGGTAAACCTACAAAAAGTTAGCAAAGAAAGATACAAATTTTATGTTGTCTATTCCTCACTTACTCACTGAAGTGTTTGACACTCAACACTCGTGTATCTCTCAATGCAACTCGATAATGATCTCACCTTACTCTCTCAAGCACGTGAAGGTTTATCTTGAAGAAATTAGATTTCCTTAGATAAACGATCGATTTATTCAATGTAGTGCACGCGAGTTGATAACACTCTACAACACCAAAAGAAAGTTGACTCAAACGAGGAAAGAAAGGAAGAATGAGAAGGATGAGAGAGAGAGAGAGAGAAAGCCGGCTAGGGTTTGTGTTGTGTGGCTAGGATGGATGGAGTGTAAGTGGCGGCTAGGGTTAAGGGTTGGGCAGCCAAGGTGCAAGGTTTGTGCAGCTAGGGTTTAGAGGGGTGAGGTAGCCGAATTGGGTAAGAGCTCTAAGGGTTGTTGGTCGGCTGGAATTTTGGTTGGGGCTGGCCGAATAGAGCTTAGGTCTAGTGGATTAGGCTTATGAGTGTTTGGGTTAGGATAAGCTAGGGCTTAGGAGATAATGTTAGAGATAAGGAAAGGCTAAGATGTAGGAGATAATGTAGGGGTTTGGGATTAGGAAATGGACTAGAATTTAGGAGAGAAATTAGGGACAAATTTCTAGACTCAATCCCTATAAACAAGGGATTATAATTCTGCTAGACCAAAGGACAAGAAGCACACGACTACTAGCAATGACTACTAGCAATGACCAATCTGATTTGGACTTGGACTAGTGCTATTGCTAGCTTGACTTGTACTAGGATTTGACCGGATTTTGCCTTTATTTAAAGTCAAAGCTCGACAATAACCACAACAAGAAAGGACGGACAGCACAAACAAGAAGAGACAAAACGCTACAAACTTAGACCAACAAAACAAAACTATGGACGAAACGAGCAAGACTAATGGCGAAGTCGTGAACCCAACTCAGGCTCCCCCCTAACGGGTTACCCAAGATGTTCCAAAGAACGACACCAAACCAAGGATGACTGCACGGGAGTACAAGAAATTTTTCACACGACGTCGAAAACAAATTCCCCAATACCCAGGGATTGAAGATGAAGTTGGTGAAGTGGTAGACCAGAATTTCTAGGCCACCAACTAGTGTAGGCTTTTCTTATTTTCAATAAAGAAGACCCTTGTGGTTCTTGTGGTTTTGGATTTTCAGAATTTTCAATAAAAGACTCGATCTTGTTTTCTTTCTTTAATGCTCGAATCTTTTATTCTTCTTCTCTCTTTTTTTTTCTAGATGAACAGTAACTTGCGCCGCGTGAACAGTGGCGACACTACAGTACCGATGAACAGTAGCGGCAGAATTTTTTTTTCCACAAACACAACTCAAGAAGGGAAATACTCAAACAATAAGAAACCCTAGATGGCTAGAATAACACGAAATTTTCAATGAACAAAAACAACGAAAATAGATATAACGCAAACCTTCAACTAGTTCTGATGCCAGCTGATACGAATGTCGCCAACCTGTGACGAAACCCGTATAGACTACCACGAATCTAGAAGGTTGAATTTGCGTTTGGCTCGACGAACATAGCAGAAGAATCAAGAACTCGTTGATCACACGGTCAATGATCCCTTGATATGGTAGAGACGCCACAACCTAGCGCGTTTCTAGATTGATAAGTCTGATCGAATATCCTAGAATAACCTAAGATACTCAAGAAATGCTTCAAGAAGCAAGAGAGAGAGACTCTCAAAGGTTTTTATATAATCTGAATAATTTGATGAACGTACATAAGAAATGGCTTAAATACTCCCTACCACTAATAGCTAGATAACTCACTTCTAATCCCAGGGTTCGGCCAAAGGCTCTCTGGGGTGAACCATGGGCTGAACTAAATTTAATTACGAAAATTATAAAAATTAACAAAAAATTACAAAATTTAACGACGAGGATCCGCGATACGGATCCGCAATGTATGTCTTGCGGATTGGTCCGCGGATCTAACAACTTTGGCTTCTGATCAAGAAACGCGAGGCATGGATTCGCGAGGTGATGTCTCGCGGCTCGGTTCGTGACTCACGTTTTCTGCATGTTTCTTTGGCTGGCCCACTTGTTGCATTTCTCCATGGGCAGTAGGACTCAGAGGCTTGGACCCCGGTCCAGGACTTGGAGTAATGTGACTTGTCTCGACTCATTGAGCCCTTCAATGGTCCTAGGTTCTCCAACCGATGCTTGAACCGCACGTACGAGGGTTTGTAATTCCTACCGCATTTGTTTGGCTCGAGCACGCGTCATTGGCCCCAAGGGCATCTTTACTTGCTTTACGTGCATCATTGGCTCACCTTTGTCATCAGTACAAGTAGGTGGATTGATGGTGAAGGAATGACACATGTTAGAAGAAATTAGTATTTGGAATCCTCATCTACAATCCAAAAGGTTGTGTTGGGAAATATTGTACTGAGGTCTACACTATTGGATAAGATCAAAGAAGTGCAAAAGAAGGATCCAGAAGTACAAAAGTGGTTGGAGAAGGTCCAGAAAAAAGAGACTTCGGATTTTAATATCGGAGCGGAAGGAGTTCTTAGGTATCGAGATCGATTAGTGGTACCGAAGGATGAGGAACTTAAAAGGGAAATATTGGAGGAAGCCCATCGTTCTAAGTATACGGTACACTCTAGAGGAAATAAGATGTACCAAGATTTGAAAAGTCTTTATTGGTGGGAAGGCATGAAGAAGGAAATAGCCCAGTTTGTTCAGACATACCTGGTATGCCAAAGAGTTAAGTAACATCGGGTAGGGTGTGCAATTTAATTTTTCGAATTCGATTTAATTGAAATCGAATTTCAAATCGGTAATTGAATTGAATTTATTTTAATTGATTTCATCGAATAAGGTTCGAATTCGTTTTTAAGAATTTTGAAATCGGAAGTTCCGATTTCGAATTGGTAATGCGAAATAGGAATCGGAAATTCCGAATTCACTTTCGAATTCGCTTATGGTGTACTGTACATGTTATATGCAATTATGTTTTACATGGACAAATTACTCGGAAGCCCTAATTATTTACTTCAGACACCCTACTTCTTCAATTCTTCTTTTCTTTCTTCTATTTCATCTTTCCCCGATCCCCGATTCTCTCCATCGGACTATCGGAGTCACTTGACTTGACCACCACCGCTGTTCTCTTCCAGTCCGTAACTCCGTTTCCCTCAACCCAACCCAACCTCCAAATCCTGAAGCTGTGCAAAAGCCCCACCGTCTGGCTCTACTAATCGAAGTAGTTCTGGATTCGACAGAGAACAGAGTGTGGATCCTCCAAATCTCCCTGGCGCTTGGTGTTTGTGAACATTGTGGGTGGTCCCCTCTCTGTGGGCAGCAGCCGCAGCACCACCACCACACCAGCTTCAATTTCTCCACGTCGCTGTCTCCAGTCTCCAGTCTGTCGCCCATCACACCAGCTTCAATTTCTCTTGGCTGTTGAAGTTCGAATCTCCATCTCCTCCACTAGAAAAGGTACTACTCGTAATCGTGAGCTATGAATCTTTTAGATGCAATTTTTTTGAGAGGGCCATACATTGGAATATTGGATATATTTGTGTCACTGATTTTCCGCTACAATTATAATGGGTCAAAGTGTGCAGCAATGAAAGTCTTGAGAGCTAAATCTACCAAACAGGAAACCTTAGGCAGCTTAGGAAATCAATGAATAGTGAATCAATATGGTAAAGTGAAACAGATCATTTAGTCCATTTTAGTCGATCAAAAAGGAATTTAGCTTAGTTCTACCAGCGGGGTTGGGGAGATGTAATTAGGGGACAGGTTTTGGTGCATTTTGCCAAGCTCTGTAGGCAGATCAGATCTATTTGAACATAAACACATAGAACATAGAGAGAGAGAGAGAGAGAGAGAGATATTCATCTAAATCTAAAATCTTTAACTAACTCTACTACCCCTTCAAAATGTTTATGGTGAGCCAACCAGAACGCCAGACATCATAAGTAACAATGCAATTGTTGCCTCTTCGTAGTTAGGCATCATAAAAAGGATGAAATATCCAAAGACTGAATTTTTTTTCTCTCTCATTTTTTTTTGGTTGTATATTCCTTTCCATCCCCAAGTTTGTTCCAAAACTACTCATCACTGAATGGTAAACTATCTCAAGCTTTAATTTTTCTTCAATATATATACAAGGCTGATCATGAAAATGCTTATGAAGATTGTTATCCTCCTATCATGCTGAAAGAGTAACCATGATCAACAAGGATACAACACAGCTATTCATATTTCTTTCTCTTTGCCTGAGCTTACTATTGAGTTTAGTTACCGTGGCTTAAGCAATTTTGACCGTACTTTAAATCCAGAAGTTATTAAGCTAGTACTCTGCCCTGTCATCACATGCCTTCACTTTTGCCTTTTGGGATCTTTATACTGAAAGAGTTTCTCACTAAATTCTCATAAATAGCTAGTCTTATTTTTCTGTGCTTCTCATTATTGTTAATACATTACAGGTTTAATCCAAACATGTCGAACAATGTAGAGGAAAAGGAAGGACCAAGTGACTCGCCACTCACTCCTACTTCTCATTCGGACAGTTGTGAGGCTGAGGCATCGGGAATTGGTGTTAAGAGAAAAAGAGGTGAGTACAAGAGAAGATCACCTGCTTGGGAGCATTTTCAGCCTTACTACGAAAAAGGGATCCGTCATGGCGTTTGCAACTACTGTAATAAAATTATACCGGCTGATCCAAAGAGTCATGGTACTACTCCCCTCTTATCCCATGCTAAATCTTGTAGTTTGAATCCTACAAATAAGTCTAAGGGGCAGAGTATATTATGTTTAGGAGAAATTGAAACTTCTGGGGGGGATTTGAAGAGTGCACTTGTTAGTTGGAAGTTTGACTCTGATGCAATTAGAAAAAGCATTGCTTACATGCTTATTGTTGATGAATTGCCATTCAAACATGTAGAAGGTAAAGGATTTCAACAAGTCATGAACTGCATGTCCTTCTTTAAAATACCTTCTAGGTGGACAATTACTAGAGATTGCTATCAGTTGTACTTAGATGAAAAGACTAAGTTGAAAAATATGTTGAAACAGAGTGCTGGCAGAATTTGTCTTACCACTGATACATGGACATCTATCCAACGAATAAATTACATGTGTTTGACCGCTCAGTTTATTGATTGGGATTGGAAATTGAACAAAAGAATCATAAATTTCTGTCCAATTACTAGTCATAAAGGGAATGAAATAGGGAAGAGTATTGAGAAATGCTTGTTGGAATGGGGAATTGATAATGTCTTGACATTAACAGTTGATAATGCTAGTTCAAATGATGTGGCTGTGCAATATTTAGCGGGAAAATTACAAAATTGGGATAAGTCTATATTAGGGGGGAAATGGACTCATGTGAGGTGTGTAGCTCACATAGTCAATCTAATTGTAAGTGATGGCCTAAAAAAATTTGGACACTCCATTGATTGCATCCGAGCAGCAGTGAGGTATATTAGACAGTCCCTGTCTCGGTTGAAAAAGTTTAAAGAATGTGCAGAAATCGAAAAAATTGATTGTAAGAAGTTACTTAGCCTAGATGTGCCAACTAGGTGGAACTCAACGTACTTGATGTTAGACACGGCTCAGAGATTTGAGAGGGCATTTCAAAGGTTTGAGGAGCAAGATCCATACATGATTAGTGAGTTAGAGTCATTGCCAACAAAATCCGATTGGGAAAAGGCAAGATTCTTAACTTTATTCTTGGAGAACTTTTATGATCTCACAGTGAAGGTTTCTGGCTCTAAATATGTAACATCCAATAATCTTATTAATGAGCTTAGTCACATTAATGGTGTCTTGAATGAAATGGCAGAAAGTGATCTTCCTGATTTGAGAGGAATGGCAAGAACAATGAAGGAAAAGTATGATAAGTATTGGGGGAGAGTTGAGAAATTGAATATGCTGATTTTCATTGCTTACATGTTTGATCCTAGAACAAAATTCGAGTATTTTGAGTTCATTGCATGTAAAATGTATGGTGAAATCGATGGTGCTATGGTAGCTCGTCTAGTTAGGGATGCTATGTATGAGTTATTTGCCGAGTACAAGAGGCTTAATGGTCCTACTGGGTCAACTGCCACTTCCCTTTCCTCCACTTCTTCACTTTCTACATCTCAAAGCAGCTCTTCATTTGATGGAGATGCCTCCAATTCCAAGAAGATCACTGATAGGTATAGAATGGAGTTTAAGAAAAGAAAAATTGAAATTGGAGGACAAAATTCTAAATCTGAACTTGATAGATATTTGAGTGAAGACTGTGAGGATGATGATCCGGAGTTGGATTTTTTAAATTGGTGGAAGGGCAATAGTCTTCGATTTCCAATACTTTCTCAAATGGCCCGTGATATATTGGCTGTCCCAGTGTCCACAGGTTGCTTCGAATCTGCCTTTAGCGGAGGATGTGTACTTGATCCATTTAGGAGCTCTTTGACTCCTAGAATTGTGCAAGCTTTGATATGTGCTCAAGATTGGCTTCGAGCATCGAGCACCGAGCTAAACGTTGAAGAAAAATTAGAGGACCTTCAAGAATTTGAATCTGGTAAATTATCTTCTTTGTTCTTTACAAATTTAAAATATTTGTTCTATTCTTCTTAAATGCTATTGAGATACTTCATTTTTTCCCCTTGCATAACAGGTTTGATTAAGGGGGGTGCCGAATCAACAATTGTTGATGTTTAAATCCTCCAATGGTGAAAAACAGCTTGGACTTGAGTTGGTGCCGAGCCAATCTGTGTTGCAACTCCATTTGCTTGTCTATTTCATTATGAGAGAGATTCTTAAAAACAATTGTTGATGTTCGTCCATTGTGGTTTTTAGAATTTTTGTTGAAAAGTGCTTCTTATTTTAAGTAATTATGGTGAAGTCTTGAACTTTTTCCCTTCTTGTTTAATTTGGTACTATTCTGATGTAGTTCCAGTGAAGGTGCCTTGGCTTCATAGCAAGCATAGTTACTGTTAAGGGTTCGAATCTTATGATATACTACTACCTTTTCTATTAGCTCATTGGTGAAACATGAGACTTTTAGTGAAAGCTAAGATGGGTCATGCTGATTCTTAAATCTTTGTTTAGTGGTACTTTTTCATTTTCAGGTTTAGTGTACATAACGAAAAAGTAATATTCTGATTTTTCTCAACTTTGATTTGGTTAATTTACCTAGATTCAGAATTCTAAGCAAAAATGGGATTTTTCAACTCTTAATTTTCCGTTTATTATATTGGTTTCTTGGAAAGAACTGGGACAAAAATAGGGAGGAAATGTTTGAAAGGATGTGATGTCATGGACTTGAACTTGCGGGTACTGAAGTGACCTTTGCTCTTGCTGTCTTTCATTCCAGTATGTAGCTTATTCAGATGGTCTGATTCGAGCCTATACTATCCATACATATGCTGTTCATTACACTCTGCAACGTGAGATTTACTTAACTTTCATTTGTGATATTATAGTCTTGTCCTCTAGTAGATCTCTCTCTCTCTCTCTCTCTCTCTCTCTCTGTGGTGTTAGTGATTCCATTTCTATTTTTTGATGTCATTTTAGTTGATAACACCATAAAGCTAACTGGTGCTGGAGCATTTGCCTTTCATCCAACATTAGAGTGGGTTTTTGTTGGTGACAGATGTGGTACACTTCTAGCATGGGATGTATCGACTGAAAGACTTATGATGATAGGCATGTAAATTTTACAAGGTTCTGCTGCTGTGTTTATGAATGGCCTCCATTAGGATGAGTTCTAATGCATTTAAAGATGTGCACTTTTCTGTTTTTTCTTGTTAAGGATGTAAAAGATTGTGTTAAATAGAAGTCAGGTGTGATAAAAGTTCAATGGGAAATGGAAGAGCTTCTCCTAGTACCAGCAGCCATTGCATTTTCTAACTCTCTGGATTTCTGTGATTCATAATTGATCACCAAAAACGTGCATGTTCTATGAAAAGTCAAGTATATTAATAAGCAACATGCAGCCACCAGACTTGTCTTTGTGCCTTGATTTACGGATTGCATGTTTGGCTATCTTTGGTTTAAATTTAGCAGCTGATGAATTTAGGGTTCAACCAAAGAACTCTGGTGATTACCATCCCTTGTAAAATATTTATGCTGCTGTTGAAAGGTTATCTGATGTTTCTAGCTCAAGAAAATGTTATAATAACTTCAGAGGAAAATTGCAGTTTTGTTACAAATTTTGATTAGGTTAGGCACTTTAATACGTATGCAACTATGCATAATTGAATATGTCTTACTTATGTTTACTGACTGTATATTCTTTATCTTGTTTCTGCTGCCATGGATATGCACTTTATGCTCTTCTCATGTCACTTTCAGAAGACTTCGTAAATAAATAGGTGAATAAATCTTTGTTAGACAGAAAAAATTTTTTTTTGCTACATCAGGGAAAACATGAATTCGGTCAATTTGGAAACTTCCGAATTCCGAATTCAATTCCGATTTTGATCTGACGAAATTCGGCCAATTCGGTAAATTTCTGAATTCGAATTCATTCCGATTTCAAAATCGAAATCGGAACTTCCGAATTCGAAAGCGAAATAGGTCGAAAAATTTATGGTCATTTTTCCGAAAACTTCCGATTTCAAAGTTCCGAATTACCGAATTCGATTCCGATTCACACCCCTACCTCTGGGTTATTGCAACCGTTGGAAGTACCTATGTGGAAATGGTAGAATATTACCATGGATTTTGTATCGGGATTGCCAAGGACGCAAAGAGGTCATGACGCAATTTGGGTTATCGTAGACCGTCTGACTAAGTCTGCGCATTTCCTGCCCATAAATATGAAGTACTCGATGGAGAAATTAACCAAATTGTATATGGATGAGGTCATAAGATTGCATGGTATCCCTGTGAGCATAGTGTCGGATCGAGTTCCGCAGTTTGTGTCGAGATTTTGGCAAAAGATGCAAGAGACATTAGGTACTAAGGTAAATCTCAGTACTACTTACCATCCTCAAACTGACGGTCAATCAGAAAGGACCATTCAAACTCTTGAGGATATGTTGAGGTCTTGTGTTCTGGATTTTGGGGTTAGTTGGAGCCAATATTTGACCTTGGTAGAATTCGCTTTTAATAATAGTTTTCATTCATCCATACAAATGGCTCCATATGAAGCTCTTTATGGTCGTAAATGTCGATCACCGATTTACTGGGATGAAGTAGGGGAGAAGAAAGCCTTAGATCCAACTGTGATTCCTTGGATGGAAGAAACTCGAGAAAAGGTCAAGTTAATTCGGCAGAAAATTTTAACTGCCCAAAGCCGTCAAAAGAGTTATGCGGACAATAGGAGAAAAGATTTGGAGTTCGAGGTAGGAGATCAAGTATTTCTTAGAATTACTCCTCTAAAGGCAAGTTTGATAGCGGGAAAAGGAAAGAAATTACAGCCAAGATTTGTGGGACCGTACACTATTCTTGAACGGGTCGGAAATGTAGCTTATAAGTTGGATTTACCAGCCAGCCTATCACGTATTCATAACGTGTTCCACGTGTCGTTTCTTAAGAAGTACCACCCAGACCCATCTCACATACTCCAACCAGAGGATATAGAACTTGATGAAGCTTTAACTTATGAAGAGAAACCTGTGAAGCTTCTAGACCGGAAAATCAAGGAGTTGAGGAACAAGCGAATTCCTTTAGTGAAGATCTTGTGGAAGAACCATGGTGTCGAGGAAGCTACGTGGGAAGTTGAAGAGGATATTAGGAGAAAGTATCCTGAGCTGTTCTCTAATTCAGGTATGAATTTCGAGGACGAAATTCTTTTAAGGAGGGAAGGTTGTGAGGACCCATATCACCATTTTAATTTCAATATATATATATATATATTTCACATCAATTTCATTTATTTATTTGGAATTATTTAACTTTATTACGTACATTGCATCAGTATAAAATTGTCAAAGTTTCATTTTGCACGTTTAAACTACGTCGATAATTTCAATATTTGATTGTGTAATTTTCACTTCCGAATTTAGGGTTGACTGTTAGACGTAAGTTTTGAGAGTTAGGGTACGCAATTGAAGTATATAAGTGAGAGAAATTGGGATTGTAGTGACGCGTTGCGCGAATTAACCTCAACGTGACAAAATTAGGTTTAGGTCATTAATGGGCATTAATGGATAAACTCAATTTTCTTTCCTTTTCACCAACCAAGCACCAAAAGTCAACCAAGCCATTAAACCTCTCATTTCTTCCTCTTATTGGCCGACCCCTTCCCCTCCATTTTGCCTTCATTTTCATCAACCAAAAATCACCACCAATCTTCACTAAATCATCACCAAAAAACCAAGGGATCTTGTGTAGTTTTTCCCCTTCTCACTTGAAGCTTCAAGACTCATCAAGGAAGAGAGGAACCGGTTAGGAGGGAAGCTTGGAAGGAAGGTTTATAGGCAACAAAAGCTTGAACAACCCTTGAACTCTTGAGATAAAATGGTCACACAAAACCCTAATCTCTTGTTTCCATTGTAGAGTTATGAAGTTTGTGGTGTCTTGTTGATGATTTTGTTCGTTTTGAATGTTATGGTGGGCTCTATGAACTCCCACCAATCTTGATGATTGGATTATGAGATATATATACATGTAATGGAATGTGTTTGGGATGAAATTTTGAAGTCAGAGAACTAGGAGTCAATGAAGGTGGAAAATCGAGAGATTTTAGGGAGGTGCTGCCGGTTTCAATTCGATGAATTTCTCCCCTGTTTTAGTAGTAGAATTTCATGAGGTTTTTGGTGGTTTTGGGAGCTGGAATGTTAGGCTTTAAGTGGTCATTTTCCTAGCCAAGAAACTCCCTCATTTGGTGTTGTAAAAAGTGCATGAAATGAGGTTCAAAAAATCTGAAATTTTGCTTACTGTTCTGTCGCAACTTGCTATTCTATTCCAGTGTAGTTTTGGTCCAAATTTTGCTATTATGCAACCTTTATTTGATCAAGAAATGTTGTTAGAGTCTTGGTTTTGAAAATGAAATGGAATGAGGATTGTTTTGGATGAACCAAAAGTTGCAAAGAAAACGAATTTCGGATGACAGTTTTCAACTTCAAATTTTCAGTCAAATTTGGGTGCATGGATCATTGGTTTCCCGAATGAATTTTTGGCTAAATTTTGGTACAAATGTAGTTCACATACTTAGGTTTATGCCTACAAAATTTGGTGTTTTTATGGTACCATTTCTCTGCCCAAAAGGTGTTCCAAAAATGACACTTCAAAACTGGAAAACCAAGTTGTTAGGCAACTTACTGACCGATCTTCAAGTGGCTATAATTTCTTGCTAGTATCTATAATTTCTTGCTCGGGAGTCAAAATCGAGCGCCGTTGGTGGTGTTGGAAACTAGACTTCAAGGGTTGTCCAAAGGTATATAGCTTGCGTGTTAACTCATTTTCCATCATTCGCAGAAAATCTGAGAAAAAGGTCATTTTCAAAATCTGATTTGCTGTTTTCATACCTTCGCATCGTCTTGTTGCGCACTTTAGCCTAACTTACATCGTGAATCTCAAAATGAGCCCTTCTAGTGAATTATAGTACTCCGAGGCTAGTTTTCGTAGCCGTAAGCTTTGTCTATTACCGATGAGTGTAACTCAAGATATGGATTGGACAAGAAATTGTGGCAGCTTGGCTTTGGTGAATTTGGTAGTTAATTTGAGATTTTGAACTTTAGCTATTTTTGGTGAGTCTTTGATAGTTCGTTTTTGGTCAGGTGATCCAGTTTTTGATGAGGGCAACCCGGCTGCTGAAGTTTGACCTTCTTGTGCATTCTCTTATTTATCTGAATTCTGGTGAGTGTTTAAGTGCCTGTTATTTAATGCTTGGTTTAATGAAAATCGTTTGAAAAACATGCTTGTTTAACTTGGTGAGCGTGTACTTTATCGCGCTCACCCTTACTTGAATTGAAATCATTAAATGAATGTTCTTGTGCTTGTTTTTGACTTGTTAAGACCAAACGGTTGTATGTACCACACTCAAGTGAGTGGGAGGTAGCTCTCTTCCCGTTTTGGTTAAATTTTGATTAAGTCGATTGGAGCGTAGTCTCGTCGACTCATTTGTCAAGCGGTAGTATGTACCACGCTCTATTAAATGGGAGGTGCCACTCATCCTGACTTGGTTTAATGATAAACTCTATCTTGACGAGCGGGCCCAGTACAGGGGGTGTAAGTAGACGGTGAGAGTAAAGTGGTGTCTACGGACAGTAGGATAGTGGTTGACGGAGTGTCAGCATTCCAATTGAAAACTGTGGCTTGGGAGCGGACCGAAGGTAGTTGTGAAAATTTCAGAAAGGTGGAACGGCAAATTGTATCCTTTTATAGTGATTCTTTTATATTGTTTTGTATGAATTCCAGGTTTTCTACTGTTTATTGCTTTATTAAGATTTGGTTACCGCTTTAACCTGCTTGTGCATAAATTCTTGACCTCATTGAGCTTTGCTCACCCCATAAGCTTTGTTTTCCTTAACAGGTCTGGAAGTGGAGCACATGAATCGAGGAATTTAGTACTTTTATAGGTTTTCCTCCTTTTGTACAAGGTTGAAACTCTTTGGTGAATTTGATGGTTTAGGGTACTTGGGAGTTGTTATTAATGTCATTTTGGTGTAATTTATGGGTTTGTATTTTGTGAGAGTTTAATTAGTGATTCTGATAGCTTTTAATTATGGATTTAGAAATGAAAGTTTGAATTTATAATTGGATTTCATATCGAGACCTGACGAGAGCTAGGCAGGCGTTCCGCCGATACCCTTGGGTTCGTCCTAGGGAGAGGTGGGGCGTCACAGTTCCAACAATGTTGATTGGTTATTTGGTTTCTATATGAGAACCTCCAGGATGCAAGTTAACATATCCCAGCAAATATATTAACTTGAGCTATTTTAAAATGTCCATTTGCTGCACCTAGGTGATTGGCAATGTGCAGCAAATATATTTGACTACTTTATTGATTTGCCATTGTGCTGCACTCATCATTGTTGTTTAAAAGAAATTATAATATATTTGAAATATTTTAATATGGTATACTCTATTAAAGACATCAAACACTATAATCAGACCAAACCTCCAAAGTTCCAATATGAAGCAAAAGGTACAATTGTTAAGAGTTTGACCAAAAAGTGTTCAATTTGATATAAGTTACTAAATCAGAATTTCCTCATCCCATTTCATTACCAAAACAGAAAATTTTTGAGAAGAAATCTATTCCTAATAAGCACAATTTATTAAGTACAAAAATTTGATACTTCCTCCTTACAACTTTGCCTCAGTGCAGGAATACAAAGGCTGCCATAATCTTTCCCTTAGTTTCTATTCTAAGATTTTTATTTTTAAGTCTACAACTTTGATAAGTTAAACATTTCATTATTTTTCTCCAGATCTAGAACTCTAGATCCAAAAATCTCATCGACTTCAATTAGGCATTCACAGTGAA
The DNA here is from genome assembly GCA_013103745.1 of Gardenia jasminoides. Classification (NCBI taxonomy): domain Eukaryota; kingdom Viridiplantae; phylum Streptophyta; class Magnoliopsida; order Gentianales; family Rubiaceae; genus Gardenia; species Gardenia jasminoides. The sequence continues at coordinate 16,308,798 of CM023102.1, read as the reverse complement.
TTGATAACAATTCATCCATCTATGTGAGATTTCCATTTTAATTTTTTTATTCATTTATTTTATAAATTTTTATATCATTTTATATCATTTTATTTAATTAATTCATGTCATTTGCATCGACATGAAAAATTTTCATAGTTGTCACACGTACTTAAATTCTTTCATTTCTTTCATTGCATGAGTGTTTAAATTTCACGTTTGGGTTTAGGTTCGACTGTTAGACATAGGTTACAAGCGATAAGTATAGTGTTTGAGGTATACTAGTGAGAAGAGAGAAACGGAGTCGTCGGTGTCGCGTCACGACACTATTCTTAGTTGACCTTTCGACGCGATATAAAGTTGCTTTCACTTTATGTCATTCTTCTCGTCTTCCAATCAAAGGGGTCAAGACACAAAAATTTCAAACCTTCTCTCTCACTCCTCAATCTTGTTGTCTGGCCACTCTTCTCACTTTTTCTCTCAAGAAAAGCTCTCATTTTTTTTGCAAAATCTTGCTCCTTGCATCCAAGAAACCTCAAGGGATCTTCACAACCTTCATCTCCAAGGATCTCAAAGCTCTCGGTGGAGTTTCCTCACTAGGAACTTCTTGGACCAAGAGGTATCTTGCTTAATCACTTTCTTCTTGTTTAGATGATGTTTATGGGTAGATCTATGGCTTCTATTATTAGAACTTTGGTAACTTGGCTTGCTTTGGAGTTGGGCTCTTGAATTCTCAACTTAGGTAGAATGTCTTGAGGTGGATGTTTAGGTAGTGGTCTTGAGGATATTTTCTGGTGTTTGATGGTTGTTGTTGTGGTAGATTTTAGTTTGTATTTGGTGAGAGAGTTTTGGAAAAAATATTTGGAGAGGAATAGAAGCATTCTGTTTGGATTTTTGGTATATTTTTCCCAGCTTTAAACTCAAAATTTTGTGGCTAGTTTGATGAAAAAATGCTTGTTATATGTTGGGTTATATGTGTGTAAAATATCTCTCAAAAATCACTTCATTTGGTTGAGCGAAATTTGAGTTAAATGGAGAGCAAATTTGAAAATTTTTTGTTGTGAGCTAGCCGAATGAGCTTTGCTTTTTTGGCTTAACTTTTGTCAAATATTTTGGTGAATTTTGGTCAATAATTATTCAAGAAACTTTGTTAGATATTTGGTTTCAAATGTGAGAAAAATGGTTGTAGATTTCTGCTGGTTTGAACTTCAAAAAAGAGAGAAAAATTAGTGTGCATGTGCTGGAAAATTTTGAAAACAGAGCAGCCAATCAGTCCATATAGAACAGACCATAATTTACTGTACAGGGGTCAAAATTGAGTGCTATTTGTGTCATTTGAGACTAGACTATAAGGGCTTTCTAACGGTATAAAATATGCACGCTACTTCATTTTCTGTGAGTTGTAGCAGACCTATAAAATTGACTATTTTTCTATCCTGTTTTGACTGTGTTGCCGCAACTGCTGCAGTTTGTGACTTGATTTAACTCCATTTGTGAAATGAATTTGTGAACAATGTCTTCTGATACTTTTTAATGTTTTGAATCTAGTTTCCAACACCATAAACCATGCTAATTTTGGACTTGTTTAGCCTTAGTTTTAAGCTGTAATAAAAACTGTGTTGGGTTGAGTTAAAGTTGGAAGTTGAGTAATGTGAGAGTAGAAGTTTAGATACTTGTACATAAGCTAGTATGGATAGTTTTTGATGATTATTCTTGGCTCAGGTGACCAAAGCGACCTCGAGGCCGAACCAACTTTGGAAGTGTAGCACACATATTTGCTTGCCTACTTGAACTTTTTGTGAGTGTTAAGTACATGACTTGATGTCGTACTTGTTTACTATTTTGTTTGTATTATGTGCTTGAATTTGATACATGTATTGAACTTGATGAGGCGGACGTGTACTTTATCTCGTCTGACTTCTTGTACTTGTCTCGATCTTACTTGCTTGTATTTGAATAATGAACTTGCACTTGTACTTGATTGATGATTGAGCATTGTCTCATCATCCTACTTGATACATGAACATGCTGGGGACGCCCAAAACTCATCGGTAAACCTTTCACTTCAGGCCGACAAGGGCTTGGTTGAGGGATTGGTAAGCCATGGGTCTTTACATATTTTTCGTCAGTTGGAATGCGTTTGCCGACTAAGTATACACGAGTATTACCAAATCATTTATTTTGACGAGCTAGCCCAGTTGGGGGGTTGAAACGGTGGGTAGAAAGTGGTGGTTAAAGGTTGCTCTACGGACTCGTTCTTGTTATGTTGATGGAGTGTCAACTCATGAAAATCTTGATCAAGCGGTGGACTAGCTCCTGAGAGTTTCTATATCCTTCGTTGTTGCATTTCTCTTATTTCTGTACTTGCGTAATTGCTTTGGAATTATTGATATTTGCATAGTTCGTGTATTTGGTAATTCATTGAACTTATTTGCTTGCATGCCTTCTTGGCCTCACTGGACTTTAGCTCACCCCTTTAAGTTTGGTTTTCTTAACAGGTTGTGAAGCGGAGGTTGGTGGCTAGAGGATTATATTTTTGTATAAGTTTGATAATTTTGTACTTGGAATGTGTATGGATGTAAACTATACTTGTGATATTTTGTGGGACAAGTGTAATGTAATAGTTGTAGGATTTGGGTTTGTGCAAAAATATTGAAGATACTTGATGACTTATAAGATGACTTTTAGGGATGACCGTAATTTATTATTTTGGCTTGTTAGTAGCTCTAGCGAGAGTTGGGCAAATAGCCTACCGCACCCTGTGGTTTGCTTTAGGGGGAGGTGAGGTCGTCACAATTCGTATCAGAGCCTAGATTAGAAATTTATTCAGGAAAGTTAAGGGACTTTAGTCAGTGTTGAGTTTAAGGTACCTTTGTTGTACTTTAAGTTAGGCACTTTAATTGGACGAATGACTTTAAGTTTCTAATATTGGATTTTGTGGGTTTTGTCTTGTAGGAAATGGAGAGCGAAGGCAACAGTGATGAGCAACTCCCAAGAGTTGTTAGATTTAGTGTGGTCACGGGGGGACCTACTCTCTTATACTTCCCATTCAGTTGAGTGCCACAATGTGACTACCGTAGGAGGTTTTCTTACCTGAACCATGTGGTGCGGGCAATAGATCGAGCGCGTAGGTAGTTCTTTCGAGCCAATAGGGCGATCCATGCTGAGGTCGAAGAGTTGAGGGCCACTGTGGAGGATCAGATTGCTAGGATCTGAGAGCTTGAGGAGATGGTGGTAGCTAAGCGGAATAGAGCTAATGCCGCTCGTGATCAGTTTTGGAGGACTAATGCCCACCTGACTAGGGTAGTTGGAGAAGTCCGAGATCGGGTAGTGAACCTCTTAACTGAGTGTACTATGTTGGTTGAGGAGGCAGTGGATGTGGCCATTAGTGCGGAGCTCGAGGAAGACTGTCTGAGGATGTTCAGTCTTGTAGTTCGGTGGCGAACTAAATTAGGGATTCTGATATTTTGACTTACTTTTGTTTATGATTAGTTGGGGTGATACTTTGAATGGCCTGTAACTTTAATGGACCTGATACTTGTATTTTGTCGCACTTTATTGATGATTAGTTGGGGTGATACTTTGAATGGCCTGTAACTTTAATGGACCTGATACTTGTATTTTGTCGCACTTGCGTGCTATATGTTTTGTAATTACCCCAAATGACTTGCTAATTTGCTTGTGAACTCTGGAATAGTTGATGTTTATCTTAAATACTTCCACTGTTGGCATACATGTTAAACTTTGCTCATGCATGTTTACTTTTATTTGTGCATCTAGACATATAACTAGGATCATGGATGCTCGTGGTCGTGGAAGGGGCCGATGGTGCGGGCTGGGGCGTAGGTAGCTCCAATCCTCTGAGAGTAACCAGTTGTCAGAGGCGGGATCGGAACGAGGATTGGGAGGTGGAGATGGAGACCAGGTGGCTACTGCCATCAATAGGATGACAGATATTCTAGAAAATTTGACCGAACGTCAAGGCCCTGAGCCCTCAAAGCAACCTAGGGACCCTGAGAAAGGGAAGGATAGAGCTCTTGAGCGCTTTCTTGAATTCGCACTGCCCAAATTCTTAGGAGGATCTAATCCCCAGATGGCAAAAAACTGGTTGGAGAGAATGGATCTTTGCCACCCTAAACTATACCAAAGAGAGACAAGTGAACTTTGCCGTTTTCCAATTTGAGGGAGCGGCACGTGCATGGTGGAATGTGATTAAAACCAAGTGGGAGATAGAGTAGACCCCATGGATTTGGACGAACTTTGTGAGGGAATGTAACGAGAAATTGCTCCCGACCATGATTCAGGAAAAGAGGGAGGATGACTTTATAAGGTTGAAGCAGGGAACCTTGAGCGTTGCAAAATATGAAGAGCGCTTTACTAAACTCTCCAAGTTTGCTCCCGAGCTGGTGGCTACCGAACGGAAGAGGATACGACAATTTATGTAGGAGTTGAATGTGGAGGTACAAGAGGCCTTAGCTGTGGTGCAAATCCTCACTTTCACAGATGTTTTAGAAAAGCCACAAAGGGTTGAGAGTGCCAAGATGCAAGTGAAAGCCTTTCAAACTAGAAAAAGAAATGCTTTGAGTAGTACTACTTGGCCGGTTGGGAGAAGTGCGCAACCTCCCAAATTAGGAAGGGGAGTTGGAGGTATACGAATTCCACGACCTCTGAGAGGAGTTATGTCAAGAGGGATTTCTAGTGGACGAGAGCAACCAAGAAACGCCTCACAAGGAGGCCTTGTACTAACTCCCCATGTCGTGGGTTTTGTGGGAAGTCGAATCATGCCGAGGATAAATGTTAGAGGAAGATGCCAAAATACTTACGATGTAGTAGCACCGAGCACCAGATATATAATTGTCTCGAGCGACCAACGGAAGAAAGGCATGGCCAGCGATCCGGCCAGTCGTCAACCAAGCAGTCGGGTATAGGGGGAAACCGCCCAAGGGTACCGGCTAGGGTTTATGCCATAGATCAACATCAGGTTCCCGATCCTACTGAGGTTATACAAGGTATGATCCCTATATTCCATCACTTAGCTAGGGTTTTAATTGATTCCAATGCAATCCATTCCTTTGTGAACCCTACTTTTATGAATGGCATAGATGTTAAGTTTGATTGTCTATTGTATGACCTTGAGGTTAGAACGACTACCGGCGATCAAAGTTTGATATCTAACTCCATTTATAGGAATTGTGAGGTTTGGGTCGGAGAGCGGAAATTATTGGCAGATCTTATTGGTTTGGCAATTAGGGATTATGATGTTATTTTAAGAATGGATTGGTTACCTTGATATCATGCCCAACTCGATTGTAAGTTGAAAATAATAGAGTTACACATTCCAGGGGAACTGACCTTGAGACTAGATGTGAGGGGTAGATTAGCATCTTCGATTCTTATTTCAGAGATTCGAATTAGGAAATTGTTAAGTAAGGGAGCCCAAGGGTACTTAACTTTTCTGATAAACACTCCATAAGATAAGGTGAAATTGGAAGACGTGCCAGTGGTCAAAGACTTTCTCGATGTATAACCTGAGGAACTAGAATCATTACCACCTAAAAGAGAGATAGTTTTTAAGATTGATGTGGTTCCAGGGACAGCACCCATTTCCAAAACACCTTATATGATGACCCCGGCTGAATTGAAGGAGTTGAATCTACAGTTGCAGGATTTACTAGAGCGAGGATTTATTAGGGAAAGTGACTTGTCTTGGGGTGCACCTGTGTTGATCGTTAAGAAGAAGGATAGAAGCTTGAGATTGTGCATAGACTATCGAGACCTGAATGATGTCACCATTAAGAACAAGTATCCTTTACCGCACATAGATGAACTTTTCGATCAGTTGCAGGGAGCTGTTGTGTACTCTAAACTAGATCTTAGGCAGGGTAATTACCAATTGAGGATCCAAGAGAAGGATATACCCAAGACAGTCTTTAACTCGAGATATGGACATTTTGAGTTTGCAATGATGCCTTTTGGAGTAACTAATGCCCCTGTAGCATTTATGGATTTAATGCACCGAGTTTTTAATCTATATTTGGATCAGTTCGGGATGGTATTCATTGATGATATTCTAGTGTATTCTAAGACTCGGAAGGATCACAAACAACATTTGAGGATAGTATTACAGACCCTGAGAGAACACCAGCTGTATGCCAAGTTTAGTAAGTGTAAATTTTGGCTGGAGGAAGTGACCTTTCTAGGCCATAGTATTTGTGAGGACCCGAAAATTCATTTTATTCGACCTAATTAATTAATTAATTAATTATTTTCTCTGAATAATTATTTTAGATAATTTTAACTGCAAATATGCCATACGTTACAAATAAACCTTGTTTAACTATCAATTTAATTTATAAAATTTCAAAATTCCATAATTTCATAAAATTATTTCACCAAAATTAGTTTGAGTTATTTGAATGTCGTTTATCAATTGTAATGACATGAAAAGTTTTAAAATGCATTTTTGTACATTTAAACTATGTTTTCAATTTAAATTGTTTGAATGTTTAAATTTCGCACTCGGGCCTGAGATCGACTATTAGACGTAAGTTTTGAATGTTAGAATTATGTATTCAGGGTATATAAATGAGAGAAACTGGGATCGTAGTGTCATGTCGTGAATTGATCCGACACGACAAAAGTGGCTTTACGTCAAATTACCCAATTTCCCTCATTTCTTCCATTTTCCACAAAAGCCTCAAAAGTCAACAAACAAACCCAACCACCCATTTCCTTTCTTTCTTCTCATTATAGTCGGTTCTCCCTCTCCCCTTTCTTCCCCAATTTCACTCCAAACAGCTGCCCCCCCTCTCTATCTTCTTCCCCTTCTTGCTCTCTAAAAATCACCAACACAAAGCCCCATTGTTGCAATCAAAAGCTTGAGGATTTGCTAGGGTGGAAGCTTCGATCCAGCTAGGAAGAGGAGAATCCGGTTGTGAGCTTGAAAGTTGAGGTCTTGTGTGAGCTATTCCATCTTCCATTCACTAAGCTCCTTGATTGAGTTGAGGTAATCTAGCTCAACACCCAAAACTTTGCTCATTTAATTCATTCTTTGTCTAAGAATGCTTATAGTTCCTTGTAGTAGATTTTATTGTTGAATTTGGTTTCATGTTGGCTCTATGAAATCCCACTATCTATGAACTTGGGCTGTTGGTGATGTATTGTGTGTGTGTGAGGTGGTTATGTGGTGATTAGTTACTAAAATGAAAGAAGGAAAAGAAGAGGAGAAACCGAGAGGAGAGGAAAGACTTGCTATTCTGTTTTTGGTTGCTTTGATAGCAGCCTTTCCGTGTGAGTTTTTAGTCAAAATTTGGGGAAAATGTAGCTTACATACTGAGGTTGTTGCCTGCAAAATTTGGTGTTTTTCTAGTACCATTTCTTTGCCCAAATAATGTGTCAAAATTGTTCTTCAAATCTGGAATTTTTGGAAAAACAGGGTTGGTCATGCAGCCTACTTTCAACTATTGTATCTTGGTTTAGGAAGGTCTGAATTGAGTTCCATTTGTTGTGTTTGAAACTAGAATCTGAGTTATTTTAGCATTATAAATTTCAAGGTCTAGTTCAATTTCTTTGAATTTTGACGAATTTTCAAAATTGACTGAAAATCAAGACTGATATGCTCTGTTTTCACTGTGACAGCAAATTTAAGCAGAAATTTGATTGGTTTTCGATTTGAATCTTGCACAAGTGTCTTCTTGAGAGTTTTAGTTCATCGAGTCTATTTTATAACAGTATAAGATTCGAAAATTTTGGACTTGTAGAGCTCAAGTTATGATTTTTCAAAGAATACTGCTCAAAACCGAATTCTCTTCCAAGAAAGCTTAACACTTGGAATTTGAATGTTTGAAACTGCTACTTGTCTTTTGGGATCATTTTGCCCTGTTTTAACACCATTCTTTTGTTATTATTCACTGCTAAGATGATGGTCTAGGTGAGGGCTAGACACTTTACAAAAATGAGCATTTTTTGTGCATAAACACGTTTAACAAGAGCATGTGAAAACTTGAAGAACCAAATCTGGAATTTTGTTCTTCACACAAGTGACAAATTATTGCCCTATTTTTGAAATGTTTTGATTCAAGTTTTTGCTACCATTTTTCTTCCATTTGATAAGGGAATGCTGCTAGAGCTTTTGCGTGAATGTTTGAGTGATTTGGGGCTGTTTTAGTTGAGCAAAATGGTTGCATATGAAAAGGAAGAAAACCTGGCAGATTGAGTTTCAAGATTTTTGCAAGCTTTGGCCATCTAAAAAGTTATCTTCCCGTGCGAGTTTTTGGCTCAAATTTGGTACACACATAGTTCATATAGTGAGGTTTGGGTGTACTAAATTTGGTAATTTTTCAATGGCATTTCGATGCCCAAATGTTGTTCCAAACACAGCTTTTCAATTCTGGAAATTGTAGCCATCAGTCTTGTCAACCTCTGTACTTCTGTCGGCTATAACTCTTTGCTCGGGAGTCAAAATTGAGCACCGTCAGTGGAATTTGAAACTAGACTTTACAAAATTTCTAACGGTATAAGGCTTTCACACTAGTTCTTTTCCTATCAATACCAGAAAAATCGGAAAGATGGCTGATCCTCCAGCCTGATTTTCCTGTTTTGTTGTTGAGCTGGGTTTTCTAGTTCGTTTTAGTTCCGCCAACTTCAAGAATCTTCGAGTGATGTCTTCTAGTGATTTTAATTATGTTGGATCTATTTTCCGTAGCTTTAAGCCTTGCTCAATTCTGACGCATATTGAGTGAGTTATGGCCTGAGAAAGAAGCTTTAGTTGAGTGATTTTTGGGTGAACTTGGAGAGTTAGGTTAAATATTAAGTTTTAACCTTTTGAATTAAAAGTGATGGTTCCATTTTGGCTCAGGTGACCAAGAGGTTGTGGAAGTTGGCCCGACTACCAAAGTTTAAGCTTCTTGCTCGTTCACTTGTTTTACGGGACTTCGATGAGTGTCTAAGTGCATGTTATTAATGCTTTAATTAATGTAAGTGATTTGAAAAACATGGTTAGCGCCTAGGTGATGGTAATTTTATCCGCAATCAATTGGAATAAGTGCCTCTAAATGAGTTTCACCGCTTGAATTGTTAAGTGTTTAACCGCTTGAATTGTTTGTTATTGCTATTGAGTGGGGGACGCCTAAACCCTATTGGAACCTTTCACTTCGCCGCAATAGGGGCTTGTCGGATTGGTTTTAACCATGCTTCTTAAAAGTGTTATGTCGGTTGAGTATTCTGCACACGGTCAAGGTATACTCTACCAACTTTACATATTTTGACGATGGCCCGGTATAGGGGTGTAAGTAGGCAAGAGGGTTTCAAGTGGAATTGTCTACAGATGTGAGAGTGTGGTTGACTCTGGAGTGTCAACATTTTGATTTGAAAGTCTGGAGCTGCGAAATGGATCATGATGAGAAACGCATGCAGAAATTTGGATTGGGGGTACATGCTACGTCCCTAAGGACGGTAGACACCTCTACCATCCGTGTCCACTTGTATCCTTTTTTTATGGTGTTATTAAATTGCTTTACGTGAAATATTGCTCGTTTTACTTTGAATTGTCTTAATTATTAAACTATTGCTCTATCTTACTTGCGTGCATGCTTTCTTGGCTTCCCGTAGCTAGCTCAGGTCAATATATTTGTTTTCCTTAACAGGTCTTGAAGTGGGGATTATAGATCGAGTTTTTAGTTTCTTTGGTAGGATTTCTATATTTCTGTGTAGGATTGATATTAATTGTGAAGTTAATGGTTTATTGTACTTGAAGTTACTATTATTGTAATTTTGATGAAAATTATTGAGGATTTATTCTTATAAATAAATTGCATTTTTTGGTTGACGGACGTTAATTAGGTTCTAGGAATGAATGCTTGTAATTACATTTTGAATTTTGTAATGTAAGTCCCAGAGTTGGGCATGCCCCGTCATACCCTTGGTTCTAGCTCAGGAGAAGTGAGGCATGGGTATTTCTAAGGATGGGATCACTATAGACCCAACTAAGGTGGAAGCAGTGTCGAAATGGAAACAACCTGAAAATCCAATGGAAGTTCAAAGTTTCTTGGGGTTAGCTGGTATTTTCGTCAATTCATCGAGAATTTTTCTAAGATAGCAGGACCTATGATTGAACTGACTAAGAAGCATGGCAAGTTCATATGGGACACTGAATGTGAAAGAAGTTTTTGGGAGTTGAAAAGACGATTAATTGAGACACCCGTGTTACCTCTACTAAATGGGAAGGATGGGTATGTAGTTTTCACAGATGCGTCTAAGGAAGAGTTAGGTTGTGTATTTATGCAAAAGAAAGAGTTATTGCATATGCGTCTCGGAAGTTGAAACCTCATGAGCAGAATTATCCAACCCATGATCTAGAATTGGTGGCAGTGGTGTTTGTTTTGCATAAGTGGAGACACTATTTGTATGGGGTGACATTTGAGGTTTTCACTGACCATAAGAGTTTTAAGTATTTATTTTCCCAGAATGAACTAAATTTGAGGCAGTGTAGGTGGGTTGAGTTTTTAGAGAATTATAATTGTACTATTAAATATCACCCCAGAAAAACCAATGTGGTGGCCGATGCCTTAAGTCGTAAGGTTCAAGTAGTAGGATTAATGGCAAAGGAATGGCATCTGTTAGAAGAAGTTAGAGTTTGGAATTCTCGTCTTGAGCCTAAGAAGGTTATTTTGAGAGATATTGTAGTGAAATCTACCTTACTAGAACGGATTAAGGAAGTGCAGAATGTAAGGGCCGTAATGAAACCTAACCTTTAATTGGACTTTTCGTGAGTCGTTTTGTAATTTCATTACTGCATGTCCAAGATCATGTAAATTTTAAAAACCAACGAAAGATTTTTCAACAATAGACCAAGTAAGTAATTAAAACCCTTAAATAAAATTAGGGTATGACCATACTTAATAATTTAATCATCCTAAAACTATGATGTTGTATACTAAACCCTAAGTGTTTCTTTCTTCTTCCAATTTCCAACCGGTTTTACTTCCATCAATTTTAACCTGACATGATCACTAATGGAACCAATTCATTCCAGCCAAATATCGGATCAATCCTAGCAAGATTGAATCTACATTCCCTCCAAGCCAAATTCAAATTCTCTCCAAGAAACCCAATTCAGCAAAGAACCAGCCGCCTCTCCTCTTTTCCATGGCTGCCACTTGTCGATTGTGCCAGTAAAAATCTGGCAACTTAAGCATGCCATTCTTTCCTTTCAACCGGCAGATGATGAACTTGGGGCAAGGAGATTTTAGATTTCATTAGCCCAAACTAATGATGCCCACCGTCCTTAATGCCCAATGCATGAAAGGATTTTGCCATTTGGCATTCATTTCAGTAAAGTTTTGTTCACTTGAGCAAGGAATTTCAGATTTCTACTCTCCTCCCTAGGCTGTCCTAAAAATTTCCTCAGATTTTATCTTCTATTCCTTTTCCACTCACCCAAACACACTCTCACATTCACTTCAGCACTTTTCTCAAGTCTCCAACCGAGAAGCTCCTCTCCACTCTCACACTCACTTCCAGAATTTCTTTCCTTCAGAGCTCTCACCGAGCTCTACCTTCTCCCTCCATTACTTGACTTTTCTTGACCATCAAACCTTGCACCAAGAGTTGATCTTGGCTACAAGCCTGCTGGAAACAAGTTTAAAATCTGGAAGAACTAAGCTGGTCATCTTCCATCCAGACCCAAGCCAAAGGTAAACCTATTCACTTTGTGAACTTCCTAGATAGTTTGAGCTCTTTCCTTAGCTTTTTATTTTTCTTGAAGCTGGAAACAAAATTGATTCAACACCCAAGCAGCTTTGTTCATCCGCTTTTGTTCAACCAAACAAAGGTAAGTTGTAGCTTCTTAAATGGTTCCATCCAGCCTAGCTCCATTCTCAAAGATATGTATTTTCTTGTAGCTGGACCACTTGTGCATTTGTTTTTTGAGACCAATTGAAGGTAGGAATTCCCTACATTCCCCTTTTCACATGAAGCTGTTTTACCTTCTAGCCATTATATCTTGCTTCCTTAAGCTGCTATGCATATACTAGTAAGTTAAAATCCTGCTTGCGCACATATCATCTTATTATGTTGCTAGAGATTCTGGTGGACTGATGAGGGATATCACTTTGATGTCTCTAAACTGACCAAACTTTAAAACCATGGAAATGTCCTACTTCCTCCATGCATGATGGCCGAACCTATTCTTGTACTTAGTGGTGGGTTAATAACTATGATTACTTGCTGCTTTGGGGATGTAAGCTGATGAGTTTTGCCTTACCCATCCGAATCTGCTCTTGCTAAAACTTGTTGAAAAATCAAATCATTCATGTGGTTTTTGGTGTTAGACTTGGTTAAAATTTTCATGAACTAGATGTTTTAACCGTAATCCAAGCATGAACCTTTCATTTCTCCTTAAAATCTATATGTATCTATTTTCCTTCCTTGAAAAATAATCGGTCAGCCCAAAACAAATTAAAAACTGAATGCATGTTGGTACTTTCAACCCTTGAAGCTCTTGAATGTCTAAGCTGGAAATGATGGTTGTGATCTAAAAATCTTGAGCCTTATTCATTCAAGAATCGTTAAAATTTCTGCTTGATATATCATTGTTTTGAGTAATGTGTGAATACTCAATGTTGTATGCATGTAACCTGAGCTTTCAATGGATGTACTAGCTGCTTAAGAGCTTGAATAGCTTGCTGGAACTCAATGCAAACACCTAACCATGTGCAAATAAAACTGTTTTCAAAATACCAAACCAGAAATTTTAACAAGAAACCAGAAACTTAAACCAACCAGAACAGAATGTTCATATCTCTTGATTTATAACCTCAAATCACGAGCCACAGCTTGTGGCATTCAAAACTAGACTCATAGGGCTTCGATTTGGTATATCGCTAGAAGTTCTCTTCTAGACTCCACATACAAGTAATGGTAAATGAAACTGGAAATTTCAACTTGAGAATGCTGGAATTGCCCAGTTCAAAAAATTTTGGGAACAAGTTTGATGTAATTTTGAACCAAAACTAGTTTTAATGTTTGCTAAAGGAAAGTTTCGCTTTCCTATTATTTCAAAGCTTACCGCTTTCAATTCCCAAACAAGATTTCCAACTTAATTTGTATCAAATCAAGAACCTTATAGGGTTTTCATGCAAACTTTAAAACCCTCTCAAGAAATTTTGTCCAAACAAACTTGATTTTTTTTTCCAAAGTGCAACTTGACTCGCTTAAAATCTCAGCAAAGGAAAATCTTTAAACTACACAAGACCTAAATGCAAATTTCAAGGTCGTAATCTTCCAAAAGAACTGCTTTAAAAAAAGATCTCTTTCACAAACGAACGACCTCAAACCATATATACCGCAATTTTTCCATCATCATAATATCTTCCATTATTGTTCCTTAAAGATAGTTTATTTTCAAACCATTTCTAAATCCTCAAAATCAAGTTTTCATACCACGTGTCTTGACCTAAAATATATATATATATTTCAACTTCGCCAGTCGCGTTCACATCTAATGCTATAATAATTACTCGCAAGAAAACTACTTTCTCTCTATTTATGGTATGAATTGGTCGTACCTGATTTTAATAATTAAAAGTTGAATTTATATTTACCCTGATCGGCCGTGACTATCGGAGTACTTGACATCAAAACCCTCTCGGCTACAACCTGCCCTAGTTAAGAGGGTTCCAAATTTATAAATGTTTTACTAAAAGATGGAATTGTATTTGTTGTTAAATGTTACCTGATTGAAGCACTGAATTACGGGCAAGTTTGCCAATTAAATGTTGAATAAAGAGATGCCCAGTTTGAATTATTCAAACCATTGATCAAAATATAGATCTAGCCTGTCTGCCCCACCCCTGCATGCCTATCGGTATGCTAACAAGCACTAAAAGGCCCAATGTGTATCGAGTATAAGCCTTTATAATGTGCCTAATTGGGTTCTCGGGCCAATATCCCAAACCTGTGAGGTATGAATGCCTGACCTGAAATGGCTAATATTTGGTCGGGCACGCCGACGGACCCCTGGAAATTTGAAATGAAAGGTTACCTCGAAAATACCCACCTACCATTAATATTGATGTCGGGTCCAAGTCGGGTGTGGTAGCTGAGATTGAAGCCCAAGAAGTACTATTGGACAACATGGAAGCAATGCATCCTTCCAGCCACTTAATGTTTTGATGTTTTCCAATGTGATATATTGAAACCCAAATGTTTGCTGAGGTGTTTGAGGAAATTTTCCTTATATGATTGATTAAATAAAGCATGTTTCACCGTGATAATTCATATGTTTGGACTCTATTGGGCTTGGGGAAGCTCACCCCATGGCATTTTTCTCCTCCCAGACCTGTGTCTTGACCTGCTGCGAAACTGCAGTGAGGTGGTTGATTTTGTTGATTGTAACCTTCCCTATTAAGACTAACATGCCCTAAAATCCCTTTTGGTTAATATTACCGGTGGGAATTGTGTATCCTAGATGTATGTTGAATTTAGTTTGAACCGAGCAAGGCTTTTAAAAAACACATTAGAGTTGTCCAAATTGGACAGATTTTGTCCCTTGAGTTAGGTCGGGTGGCCTGTCTCTGCGGCCCTGGGGAGTCGGGGTCACAGCATTTAGGTGGTGGTATCGCAGGCCTAGGTTAGCCTGGCCTCCCAGAAGGTTATAGGCCCACCTTGGAAAAAAAAAAAGGTAGAAGTTCTTGTGGTTATAAATTGAAGTAAGCAGCCTGGATTGGCTGTGGCTGTAGGCTGGTGGTCACCGGACGTGAGCTAGTGGGAGGTCCGCCCACCCAGGGGGGCCCGGCGCCTGCTAAAAAAGGGAGACGCCTTGAGCAGTGGGAGGCCCCACTCTTCTGTCTGGAGTCCTGAGCTAACCCTCAGTGCTCAGGGACTGCATATCCCAACCATAGTGGTGTTTTAATGTGGTCGGAGAGGAAGACTTTGTAGTCCAATGGGCTGAGAGGGCAAAATGATGAGATTGATGAGGTTATACGGAAAACGAGAGGTTACGCATAGGGATTCAAGAGCTCTCCAGGGTGCAGTCATCGCCTTGTTCGGTCACATACCGTACGCCACTCCAAGATCGCTGGTATCAAGGCCAATCAGAGGCCATGATTGGAGGATATTGTAGAGATACACTGTGAGGGGCTGTATGGTAGAGCTCTTAGCTGGACAGGTGCTTTTCCAAACAATATAGATATTGATTATCGTGGAGATAGGGAGGCTTCCACTATAGCCCCTTAATGGTCCCCTCCTGAGGACCGATTTTCCACCCCAGGTTGACAACTCCAACGAGGTCCCTTTGCTTTGGAGATTGATGATTGTGCTGGGGACCTGATGTTGTGTTTTATATTGGCGGGATGTTATGACTGGCCTCATGTTATGTTGTAAGAACTAATGTATGATGTTTCATAGGATTAACGGAGTTATTTGGTGTTTTACTTACGTCGCGAAATACCCTTTATATTCTTTTATAATTACTGGATAAAAAAAGGATAGAGAGGAAGAGTGAAGACCACCGAGGCTCAAGGTCATGGAAGGTGAGGTACGCCCTTAATTCCAATCTTGTTAATCGAGAATCAGGTTGGTCAGAGAACCCATAGCGTGAGGTCCCAAAAACAAGATTTGACGAACTTACTGAACGCGACGACCGCCAGACCAAGGACCCAATGGCCCGGGGACCGTGGTTAGCAGACATAGAGCATTAGAGAGGTTTCCGCAGATTTTCTCCACCTATTTCTGTCGCAGAACGCAATCTTATTACAGTGCAATGCTGGCTGGAAACCATGGTGAACATTTTGGGACCCTAGGTGCGAAGTCGCGTAAGTGACTTTCGCCGCTTTCCAATTTGAAGGTGCACGCACTGGTGGAACGTGGTAAGGGGAAAAATGGGCTAGGGAATCAAACCCCCCGCGGGACGTGGGTTACTCACGTGGAATTTAATGAAAATATCTTCCGGTTCTGAGAGGAGAGCACAGTTCATGTTTTGCCAAGCCGTGGAACTTTGCAGGTTTTCGCGGGCTCTAGTATGAGGCTCGCCCAATTCTGCTATCCAATGAAACCAGATTTTACTATACCAGCCTCACAGTAGGGTGCTACCGCTTCATCCAAGGTCTCAATGAATTGCGAAGCCTAGCAACTCCCACACACACCCAAGATACTCACCCATGCCCAGGAAAGCTAAGGTAAGGGTAGAAAGTACTACATAATCAAGTCAAGGCCTTTCGTAATGTGAAACTACCTGTACCCATCCAACCCTGACCAAGGTTCTTGGAAGGCTGCGAGTGAAAACAATCCAGCCAACCGGGCTTCCGTAAAGTCGGAAGAGGATCTGAGGAGAGCGAAACACAGCCAAGGACGACGTGGGGTAAAGAGTAGCCCTCCGTCCTGCAAGCAAGACAACCCCCTGGCCACAATCCTCCGCCAATCTTGGTACCGTAGGCAAACCACCATGAAAAATGACTGCCAGGCGCTGGAAGTGGTTTCATTACGTGGAAGCACGAGCACGTGATCAACAATTGCCCGCCTGGCCGGACTCCGCGAATCAGTACAAGCGCAGCGGACGCCTAAAACCCAAAACCTTCAACCGAAGGCAATCGCCTAGGTGCCGCCGATTTATTCCCCTAACGACGATACTGCACTCAGCTGGTTTCGCGAGAAGCTGCACGCTATTTCCTTCCGCGATTGGCTAAGATTTTACCTGATCCAAAGTTAGCCACCTTTGCATCCCAACGTGTGCGGATGTCAAGCTTCGCCTTTTGTCTTATGACCCAACGTAAACCTGCTGGAGTTCTTTGTTTAACTGCGAATGAACGGCAAGAACCGTGGAATCAGGTAGGTGAGAAAAATTTGCAGACCTGATTGCCTGCCCATTAAGGGATAAAGGATTATTAGTTCGGAACCCACGGGCCCAGCTTGCCTCGCATGCATAATGTCGGATTGTAAAATGAAGGGTGGTCGAATTTCACATTCCCAGTGTCTACCCAAGATTTTGATGTCGACAAGGACTAGCCCACCGACTTGTTTTGGATTCCAACAAAATGGAGAGCTCGGATATTTAGTTTTAATAAACCCCGCAGAAGAATTGAAATTGAGATGTACCGAGAAGCCAGTGAATACCCTCCGGTGGAATTAGAGTTCTTACCTCCTGGAACCTAGATGTTGAATTTGATTGAACTCAAGGACCTACAACCCCATTTCCCAAGACTCCCATCAACGCAACCCGGCTGAATTAAAGGAACCGGAGGTTACAAATTGCAAGATTTGCTAGAAAAAGGGATTCTATAAAGCCAAGTGAGTCTCCTCGGGAGCCCCAAACATTATTTGTGAAGAAGAAATATGGAGGATTAAGACTGTATTGATTATCTAGGATTAAATGAAGTCATCATCAAGTAAGAATAAATAACTACTTCCCCACATTGATGAATTATTTTCACAACTGCAAGTAAGTGTTTTCTAAGATGGACCTAGACAAGGTTATTAATAATTGAGAATCGAAAGGAAGACGCTCCAAACCGCCTTTACTCCTCGAGCAAGATGATATTGAGTCGTCATGCCATTTGACTAACTATTCCACAAAATGCATGGATTTAATTACAGTTTTAAGCCTACCTAGACCAATTTGTAGTAATTTTCATAGATGACATCTTTAATTATATTCCAAAGCCCAAGGAAGATCAAGGAAATCCATTCATCCCAGATTAGTTTTGGCAGACTTTGAAGGAGTCAGATGCTTAACGAAGCAAAAAAGCAAATTTGGTTGAAAGAAGTATTTTTCTAGGTCAGCTGCGGATCTCGAAAGGAATCACCGATTCAAATGGGCGGTTAAAGTAAAGGTAGATTGGAAGCGTTCAGAATCCAACTGAGTCCGAGTTCTGCTAGGGTTAATGGATATTACCGGTTTGTCCAGATTTTTCCAAACCTATCGGCCCCTTGACCACCCCACTGTAAAGAACACCGCTTTATTGGATTCAAAATGCGAGAATACTGGGCTTTCAAGAGTCAAGAGTCGACCCACTAAAGCCCCTGTGGTTGACATCACAAATGAGAAGGAGTAGTTTTAATGCTGTCTATACCTACAAGGAACCGTGGGATGGGTGTCAATGCAAGAGGTAGAAGGGTTTACCGAGGAAACTAAACCTCAAGAACGTATCACTATCCCAAACCATGATCTTGAATTGGTCATAGTGTTCGCCTGAAGAAATGAGGCACTATTTATAGGCGGTGTGATTTTGAGGTTTACACCGATCATCAAAGTTCTTCGAAGCATTTATTTTCCCAAAAAAAGAACTCCATCAATTTGAGGTAAACGTCAATGATGGAATTCTGCAAGATTACGGTAATCGCATTCATTAAGTATCAACCAGAGCCAATAAGGTACAGATGTCTTTGGGCGTAAAAGTTCAAATTTCGGGGTTAATGGTTACAATGGAAAATGTTAGGAAGAGGGGTCGCGACTTGGAACCCACCTGGCACGCTGGTAGCACCAAAGGACTCAAGTCTCCCCAACCTGAAAGGATTAGCAGGACCAAAGTTAGCAAATCTGTGCCGAATTAAAATAAAGAAAGAAGGGAAGCTGCTCACTTTCAATTTGGGAGCATGGAATCTTGAGATAATAAAACCGCATTGGTAGTGTCACGAGGATGAATCAAAAAGAGAACATACGAGGCACATAAGTCAAAATATACTATCCACCGAAGAAAACAAGATGTATCGTGGATGTAAAGAAATTGCGGGAATAATATGAAAAGGGACATAGCTCCGCCAGCACCCCTCGCCTAACGGGTCGTCAAATCAACATCGAGACCTTCGTGATTGTTACGCCCATTGAGGTAGCCCGCCAGCGGGAAATAACTGACATTACCATGGGATTTTGTCACCGATTGCCCCGCACCGCCGGTGCCTGATGCTATTTAAAAGCGATAGTAGATCGTTGGACTAAGTCAGCCCATTTCCTGCACCGCTCATAAGGAATATCGTGATGTGAGAAACCGGCCTGACAGGCGCGGGATGAAATTGTTAGGCTTCATGGGAGTACCAAAGTAGTATAAGGTCGGTTGCACTCGCTTTCCGAATCGCGGCAGCAGATTCAAAGTGCCTTGGGAACCAAGTTAAATCTCGCATAAAATTTTATCACCCTCGCGATGTGTGTGTGTAGATAACTGAAAGGACCATACAAACCCTAGAAGACATGTCGAGGGCATGTATGGATTTCGGAGCAGAAGGACTACCACTCCTGATCCCTATGTTGGAATTTGCCTATAACAAGTCGCCTACCATTCTTCCATTCAGATGGTCTGCCCATATGAGGCGCTTGTAAATGGAAGAAAGTGTAGACGCCTTATACCGGGAGGAAGTGGGGAGACCCAAGAGATTTTGGGTGGCAGGCGCTTCTAAAGAATACCAGTCATAAGCTATGAGGAAAGCGCTAAACTGATCCGCCAGCTGATACAAGTAGCTCAAAGTCGCCGTAAAAGCTATACCGAGAACCGGAAGGAAAGATTTAGAGTTTCAAGTTGGAGATGAAGTTTTAAGAGTTACGCATTGAGAGAAGCCTCTAAACCGGGAAAGGAAAAGAAGCTGAAACCAGGTACATAGGACCGCCAGAGATTTCAATAAAAGGATTGCAAAAAGGTAGTTTATCTACTTGAACTCGCCTCGGGCAGAAGCTCAGTATATACAGTCCATAACGCTTCCGCACGACAGAAAATTAACAAGATCCATCTCATGTTCTACCAAACTATAGAGGTCGTAATTTAGATGAATCAAATATCAAGAAAACCCGGAAGATTGTCGACGTAAGGTTAAAGTTTTAAGAAAGAGACAGACTTTTGGTGAAAGTCCTTTAAGACACCACAGCTATTTAGAAGAAGTTTAATTGGAATTAGAAGAGGAGAACTAAAGATGTACCCGTAGCTTCCAATCCGGAGGTAATAATTTCAGACGTAAATTTCTTAAGTAAGGAAGTTGTAAAGGGTGAATGAAACCTAACCTTTAATTGGATCCTTTCGCAGTCGCTTTGTACTTACATCGATGTCCAAGACTGTAAATTTTAAAACCAACGAAAGTTTCGTAACAATAGACCAAGTAAGTAATTAAAACCCCTTAAATAAAATTAGGGTACACCACATACTTAATATCACTAATCATCCTAAAATCTGTATGATGTTGTATACTAAACCCTTCTTTCTTCTTCCAATTTCCAACCGTTTTACTTCCATCACTTTAACCGACATGATCACGAATGGAACCATCTTATTCCAGCTAAATATCGGATCAATCCTAGCAAGATTGAATCTACCACTCTCCTGCCAAATTGAAATTCTCTTCCCAAGAAAATTCAGCAAAGAACCAGCCGCCTCTCTCTTTCCAGGCTGCCACTTGTCGAATTGTGCTAAAAAATCTGGCAGCTTGGCATGCCATTCTTTCCTTTCTCAACCGCAGCAGACAGATGAACTTGGGGTGAGATTTTAGATTTCATTAGCCCGTGCCATGATGCCTGACTGTTAATGCCCAATGCATGAAAGTGATTTTTGCCATTTGGCATCTATTTCAGTAAAGTTTTGTCTACTTGAGTAAGGAATTTCTGATTTCACTCTCCTCTCCTACGTCCAAAATTTCTCAGATTTTATCTTCCTATTCCCTTTTCCGCTCACTCCAAATCACTCACACACATTCCACTTTCAGCACTTTCTCCAAGTCCCCACCAGAAGCTCCTCTCCACTCACACACTTCACTTCAGAATCTTCTAAGCTCAGTCAGAGCTCTACTCCTTTCCCTCCATTACTTGACTTTTCTTGACCCATCAAACCTTGCACCAAGAGTTGATCTTTACAAGTTGCTGGAAACAAGCTTAAAATCTGAAGAACTAAGCTGGTCATCTTCCATCCTGGACGTCCATATAAGGCAAGCCAAAGGTAAACCCTATTCCACTTTTGTGAACTTCCTAGATAGTTTGGAGCTCTTTCCTTAGCTTATTTCTTTTTTTCTTGAAGCTGAAAACAAAATTGATTCAACACCCAGTTTCTTTGTTCATCCGCTTTGTTCTAACCAAACAAAAGGTAAGTTGTAGCTTCTTAAATGGTTCCATCCGCAGCCTCCATTTTCAGCATTATTTCATTTTCAGTCAGGATCCACTTGTGCATTTGTTTTTTGAGACCAATTGAAGTATAGAATTCTCTACATTCCCTTCGAATGATGAAGCTGTTTTACCTCTAGAAATATTATCTTGTTTCCTTAAGCTATGATGCATATACTAGTAAGTTAAAATCTGCTTGCACGCACATATATCATCTTATTATGTTGCTAGAGATTCTGGTGGACTGATGAGGGATACTTGATGTCTCTAAACTGACCAAACTTTAAAACCATGGAAATGTCCTACTTCCTCCATGCATGATGTATCGAACCTATTCTTGTACTTAGTGGTGGGTTAATAACTATGATTACTGCTGCTTTGGAAGGGATGTAAGTGATGAGTTTTGCCTTACCCATCCAATCTGCTCTCATAAAACTTGTTGAAAAATCAAATCATTCATGTGGTTTTGGTCGTTAGACTTACAAATTTTCATGAACTAGATGTTTTAACCAGACCAAGCATGAACCTTCATTTCTCCTTAAAATCTATATGTATCTATTTTTCCTTCCTTGAAAAAAATAATTCCACAGCCCAAAACAAATTAAAACCTGAATGCATGTTTTGTACTTTCAACCCAGCTCTTGAATGTCTAAGCTGGAAATGAGGTGCCAGGATCAAAATCTTTGAGCCTATTCATTCAAGAATCGTTAAAATTCTTCTGCTTGATATATATCATTGTATCTTTTGAGTAATGTGTGTGAATACTTAATGTTTAAGCATGTAAACCGTGAGCTTTCAATGGATGTACTAGCTGCTTAAGAGCTTCAATAGCTTGTTGAACTGAATGCAAACACCTAACCATGTGCAAATAAAAACTGTTTTCAAAAATACCAAAACCAGGTACCTAACAAGAAACCAGAAACTTAAACCAACCAGAACAGAATGTTCATCTTGATTTATAACCCCAAATCACGAAAGCCGCGTGGCATTCAAAAACTAGATTCATAGGGCTTCGATTTGGTATATCGCATCGCCAAGTAGTTCATTTTAGGGATCTATTATAGCAAACAAATGAAATCGCTGAAATTTCAACTTGAGAATGTTGGAATTGAGTTCAAAAAATTTTGGGAACAAGTTTGATGTAATTTTGAACCAAAACGAAGTTTTAATGTTTGCTAAAGGAAAGTTTCGCTTTCCCTATTATTTCAAAGCTATACCACTTCCCAAACAAGATTTCCAACTTAATTCTGTATCAAATCATGAACCTTAGGGTTTCTCACATGCAAACTTTTAAAACCCTCGATCAAGAAATTTTGTCCAAACAAATTTTGATTTTTTCCAAAACTTGACTCCCGCTTAAAATCGTAGTGAATTATTGTACCCACACAAGACCCAAAAGCAATTCTCATCTAAAAAAAGATCTATCTTCGACAACCAATCCAATCCCAAAACCATACCTCCCATCTTTTTTCGCAATCATAATATCTTCCATTATTGAAATCTTAAAAGATAGTTTATTTCTTCAAACCTATTTCAAATCCTCTCGAATTTTCATACTTAATGCGTGTCTTGACCTAAAAATATATATATATTTTCAACTTCAGTTACCAAGGTTCATATCACTAATGCTATATACACTACTTCGTTAGTTATATAAAACCACTTTCTTATTTATAACAGAAGTGAATTGGTCAAAATTGATTTAATAATTAAAGTTAAATTATATTTACCGAGGATCTAAGCCTGTGACCAAGTCAGATCGCGACATCGAAACCTTCATACACAACCTTGCCCTAGTTGCTGAGGGTTCCAAATTTGTTGCTAAATGTTTTATTTTAAAAGATGCCACATGTTGGAATTGTATTTGTTGTGTTAAATGTTACCGTTGATTGAAGCACGTGAATTACTGTGTTATTTGCCAATTAACGTTGAATAGTATGTATTTTGTTGAATTATTCAAAACCATTGATCAAAAGGCGGAGAGATCGTATGCAACTTATCTGGATCAATCTCCTTACGTACAAATGATTTAGAAAGACCATAATTGTGTATTTTGTGTCATAATGTGTGTTGAGGATAGTTTCTATGGTATCGTGCCGCGAATTACTCTGCGGACCCAAACCCGAGAGGCTTAGTCGGGCCTAGTCCGGAAATGACAATTAGGTTTGGCACGGCCAGGACGGACCGGAATGAAATGAAGTTGTTACCTCGAGTGTACAACCACCCAATGAATAATATTGATTGCCCAGTCTGCCGCTGTAGGGTCAGAGATTGGGAAGCAATCGAAGAAGTGTTATTTGACAACATGGAAGCAAACCTCCCACAACAATAAATGTTATTGATGCTTCTCCAATGTGATATTGAAATTCAATGTTTAAGAAAAATGCTTGAGGGAAAAAATACAGAAAATTTTCCTTATAAGGATTGATTAAATAAAGCATGTTTTAATGTATATTGTTATGTGTTGGGACTCTCATTGGAATTTGTGAAGCTCACCCCTATGTTTTTTCTCCCTCCCAGATTCCGCAGTTTGACTCCAGCCAGGATCTTGCTGAGTAAGGGTTGGATTTTGTTGATTGTAACCTCTCCTTTATTAAGACTAATGATGTCGAAATCCCCTTGGTTAATATTACCTAGGAATTGTGTGTATCCTAGATGGTTGATGTTGAATTTTAGTTTGAACCGTATATAACCGCTTAAAAAAACATATTTGAGTTGTCCAAATTGATTGATTGAGTCCGGCGAGCTATACTTCTAGTCGGTTCTCGTGGTTCTGCTTTGGGACGCAATGGCTACACGTAAGAAAGACTAAGTGCAAAAATGGATGGGAAAAAGTTCAAATAAAAGGAAAGTATCGGATTTCTAATATAGAAACATGTAGTTCTTGGCATCAAAATCGATAGCGGTGCCAAAAGATCAGGACCGAAAGTATCTTTGAGTGGTCAACTGCCCAAACATACGGTTCATCTAGAAGGTAATAAGATGTATCAAGATTCTCGTTGCCCCTACTAGTAACGTATGGCATGAAGAAAGAGATTTCACGCTCCTGCTTCTTTGCCAAAGAGTTAAGGTCAACATAAAAAAAACCTCTGATTTGCTACAACCATTGAAATACCTGAACGAAAGTGGGAAAATATTACCAAATGGATTTGTGTCGGATTGCCGTAAGGACATAGAGAAGTCATGATGCACGGTTATAGTGGATCAATTAACTAAGTCCGGCCACATTTCCTCACCACCACAGATGAAGTACCATGGAAAGTATTGGTTGTACGTGAGGGATGAAGTTATAAGGTTGCATGGGATACCCTAAGAGTAGGTATCGCACTGTATGTCCCAATTTGTTCCCCTCGACGGCAAAGATGTGGGAGACATTGGGCACCAAGTTGAAGTAGTACCACTACTCACCCTCAAACAGATGGACAATCGGAAAGGACGACAAACTCCTTGAGGGATATGTTAAGGGTTCTTGTATCTTGGATTTTGAGTTAATTGGAGAAAAATACCTAACCTTGGATGGAAAGAGGCTGGAAGGTCAAATTCCACACGCCAAAGATCCTGTAACCGAAAGTCAAGTAGAAGAAGAGCAGCAGATAATAGAGGAAGGACTTGGAGCTTGAGGTTGGAGTTCAAGTGTTTCTTAAGATTACACCGGGCGTGCTTTTAATGGTGGAAAAAAGTGAAGAAGTTACAGCCAGTTTCAGAGGGAATCATTCAAGATTCTTCAATGTATCGTAGAGGTGGCCTATAGACTGAAATTCACGTGCTGAACTTATCTTGAATACATAATGTGTTCCAGCACTTCTTTCCTTAGGAAAGTCACCACCCACCCATCCCACATACTTCTCCTCAACCGAGGATATGCAAGATTAACAGGCCCCACCCACGCAGGGGAGAAACCCTGGGTGGAAACTATTAGAGCGGAAGGTGAAGGGAATTGAGGAACAAGCAAATGCCTCTAGTGAAGGTCTTATGGGATGAACCACGGTGTAGAGAAAGTGACGGAGGGAAGAAGAAGTCTCTGAGGAAATATCCGTAGAGTTGTCTCTAGACAAGGTATGAATTTTGCTAGGATGAAATTTTAAGGGAAGAATAGGTTCTCATGGTCAATTATTCCAATTTTTTTCTTATTCATTTATTTTACACTTCTATACCATTTTATTTCATTTTATTTTTATTTTTATTTAACTATCCATGTCATTTGCATCACAACGCACTTTAAATTCTTCCATTCTTCCATTTCTTTCTAATAAAATGAAAGTGTTTAAATTTCTGTAAATTGGTTTAGGACTACCATATTAGACATAAAAGTTAAGAGTAAGTAATGTGTTCAAGGTATACTAGTGAAGAGAGAAACGGATTTGGTGTCGCTGGTCATGCATTATCTATTCTTAGTTTATTCCCGACGCCATTACATAAAGCTGTCTTTACTTTATGTCATTCTTTCTCTTTATATTGTCTTCTTCCTAATCAAAGTCACGCAAGACAAAACAAAAAAAATTTAAACCATCTCTCATTTGTTCAAGCTTGTTATCAGCCTCTCTTTTCTCTCTTCAAGAAAAGCTCCTCATTTTGTATCCTTGCTCCTTGCATCCAAGAAACCCTATGGATCTTCACAGCTTCATCTCCAAGGTCCCAGAGTTTCTCTTGAAGTTTAAAGACTTCCCTCAATTATAAACTTGAATCCAAGAGGTATATTGCTTAATCACTTTTTCTTCGTTTTAGATAAAGTATAGTAGATCTATGGTTTCCACTGCTGTAAACCTTGATCTTGGTTTGCTTTGAGTTGGGCTCCCTTTGAAATCAAGGTAAACTTAAAGCAGAATGTCTTGAGATTGCCAAAGTGTGTTGGTCTCTGCAGTGGCCTTTCTCTGGTATTTGATGGTTTACTGTCAGGTAGGTTTTGTTTCTATATTTGGTGGAGAGAGTTTTAAAGTACCCTGAGTGAGGAAGAGTAAGGCTCCCGGTCCTGATTCTCATTTCTTCCCAGCCTCAAACCCCACTCATAAGGGTTTGATGCAAAATACTTAGAGTTATATGTTGGGTTATACGTGTAAAACATCTCTCTCAAAATCACCTCTCCACTGCTGCTGCAAAAGTTGAGTTAGAAGGAGACCAAATTCTTAAAATTCCTTCATTGCAGAGTCGTGGTCAACGAGTTTTGTTTGTTTGGCTTAACTTTGTCGTAACGTAGTGAATTTTGGTCAAGGATTATTCATGTTAGAAATTTTGTTAGATACTATTATTCAAATGTATGAAAAATGATTGTGTAAATTTCTGCTACTTGAACTCAAAAGAGAGAGAAAATTGCGGTGCATGTGCTGGAAAATTTGAAAATAGCGCCCGACCGTACCCAGGCAGAATCAGACCATAATTTATTAGGTCAAACAGTGTCAGACATGGCATCGGAACTTGACCTAAGGGCTTTCCAACGGTATAAAATACGTTTTGCTGGGTTCATTTTCCTATGATTCAAAGTGTGACTTGTAAATAATCCATCCGCTTTTTGACCAGGTTGTCAGAACCTGGCACGCTTGAAATTGATTTTAACTCCATTTCATAAATGAATTTGTGAACAATGTCTTCCGAGGCTTTTAGTGTTTTGAATCTGCTTCAAATGCCAGCTAAACCATGCTATATCCGGTTTAGCCTTAGTTTTGAGCTGCGCCAAAAACTGGCTCGCTGGAATTAAAATTGCTTGAGTAATGTGACAAAGAGAAGTTTATACTCACACATGTTGCTAGTATAGCCGGTTTTTTTTATTGATTTATTCTTTAATTAAGCAAGTACAATTCCTTTTGTAGGCCTGTCAACTTTAAAGTGTGTATACAGTACTTGTTTATTCTATGGAGCTTTTTGAGAGTGTTAAGCATGACTCTAGATGTTACAAAAATTTGTTTACCATTTGTTTGTACTATCCGCTTGAATTTGATGTATTGAACCTCGATGAGGCGGACGTCCTTTTCATCCCCGAATTCCCTTAAAAAAATTTATTGTCTGATCTTAATTGCTTGTACTTGAATAATGAACTTGTAATTTAGGTAATTTGATTGATGATCGAGCGCTGTCTCCATCGCTCATTTTACGCAAATGCCTGTAACAACCCCAAAACCCCATGGAAAACCTTCACCGCCGCAGTAAGCCTGGTCGGAGATTCAGTCGTTTTAACTTTGCAAGCATAGCCGGAATGCCGCCTACCAGGTTATCCTGGGAATACCCAAACTGGCCCATCAGCACCTGCTCAAGCCGAAACCGCGGGGCAGTGGAAGGTACAGCAGCCGAAATCTTACGCCATACCTACTGCCGTCGGAACCCATGGTGCAATCTGATTGTTGTGGATTCATTTCAGGAGTCTGATCCTTCAAGAGTGCCAGTGTTTCTTTGATTTCGTACTTTCGCGAATTGTTTAATTTATTATTTGTATAGTTCTGTAGACGGATAATCGATTGAACTGATGAGCTAGGGATGTCGGCCCTAGGGCTTTAACTCACCCCTTAAGTGCCTTGGTTTTAACACAGGCTGAGGCCAGGTTGGGAGGATTATATTTTGTATAAGTTTGATAATTTTGTACTTAATGCATGGACAAACTGTATAGCCTCTAGATATTTTGTGGACAAGTGTATTGTAATACTCAGAGGATTTAGTCAGTGTGAGACATTAAAGATACTTGATGACTTATAAGTGATGACCATTAGGGATGCCCTAATTTATTATTTTCGGGCTTGCCAAGCAGCTCAAGTGAGATAGGGCAGGTCTTGTTCCAAATTCCTCCTCAATGCCTTAGAGCCATCACAGAGCACCACTGCACAGTGCTCACTTTCTACCTCAGCAG